>SZWC01017515.1:7136-19225 GCA_023375785.1 Penium margaritaceum | reverse complement strand
AGGAGGCAAAGTGGAAAGGGAGGAGAAAGACTCTTGCTCAAGAGGAGGAGATACGAACCCTTCCTTGCCATCCTGCCCTTCAGTGGCGAGCAGCACATTGGTGATGACGTAGCTGTCGCTACCCATTGCTCAGGCGTGATTTCGCTCCCGACCCTCCTCACCTCCCCTTCTCCTCCGTCTCCTCCTCCTGTGGCCGAGGGGGGCAGAAATTTGAGCACCGAGCACTGTAGCAGGCGAGGAGATGGCGACCAAGATTTCGATTAGGAAGCGACCAGTTGACTTCTGCATGCGTCGGAGAACAAAATCAACGGAGTGGTTCGCCGACGTGGCACCAACATCCGCACAGTGCCAATGGAGTAAGATCGCACAGGACTGGAGTCGGGATTGAAGCCACAGTGGCATGCGCGGCAAAGACGGCGAACCGAAAGGGGGAACGGGAAAAACATACAAGTATGAATTACTCTTTTAGGTAGTTGCCAATCCTCCTCGCTGTACATGCGCACTTCCACAAGGGTCGCATAAAAAGTTATTTCAAGCTCGAACATTGAAATATTGATTCATAACTTATTTCTGAACATTTCATGTGTTCATTCATAAGCATGAAAATGATAATAGGCAACGAAAAATTCATCGCAAGGTTTAACTGATTATTTGAGACATTATGGAGAGGATATGGCCAAAATTTCATACAATAATCATTTTTTAGTATATTTTAGAATTAATTTCACATTTTTTCAGAACTAAATTACGTGAAAACAAAAATTAAAAATTATAGCCATATTGAGTTGGTTTTAATAAAAAAACATAACTTATGTACTAAAAATTTCATCTTAAGTGCCATATCTAATGAGAAAATGAAAGCTATGAAAATAAAATTTCATTGAAAATTATGAACCTTGAAAAACATGAAAGGAAATTATTTTCAAAAGTAACTCGACCTACTGGAAAAGGCTATACATAATGAAACGATATCTACTCATTTCACCTATCATGGTGAGGTTGTTCCTGGAAATTGGGTCTATAACCAGATATTTTTATGCTTATGAGGGGTCTAACTATGATCTATGGACTACGGAGGATGTGACTAGTACGTATATTGTGGTTGTTTCATACAAGATGCATATATAGGCGAAATTTAATATTTTTCTTATCCATCCAAAGACATGAAGCTAAAAATTAATACATTGATAATTCCACATAATGACAAGTAAATTCTAAGTAAATTACACGATTGGATAAAATTCCAAAAAGGATCATGCCTCATTGTCATGTTGCTCCCTTCTAGGGGTTTGGTCTTTGCATCAACCAATTTTTCTGTACATTCCTCTTCATGGCATACATGTTAGCTACTTGAATGTATGTTAACACCATTATAGAATTTTTTGCAAGTAGGGTTTTTGTTCACGAAAACTTAGGATTTGTTTTCATGTTTCTAAGAGAAATCAATCAAACTTCACAAATTTTGATCTTGTTGGAAATTGGCTGCTCTACCGGCATTTCACAAGTGAAATTCCTAAAGATTTTGGCTAAGATTGGATTGGACATTCCAAAAAAAACTCTTTTTCTAAGTTCCTTGTTCAAGACTGAGGACAAGGCAATATCTTCCTTGGTGGTTTTTTGCTCATGTCACCTACACCTCTTCCTATGTGTACTTTTACCTCCTCCTCAAACTCCTCCTCCTCCTCCCCCTCCTTCTCCTCCTCCTCCACCACCACCACCACCACCACCTCCTCCACCTCCTCCATCTTATCTACATTTATAAAGGCGTTAAAAGAAATCAGATTAATGGATCCATTAAATTTGGAGAAAATGATTAGTTTATGCCTTTTTCAATTGCTTGGGTCATAGAATTAAAAGAGTTATTTTGGGCACTCTTTGAAGGAAATAGGATTGGTGAAAATTTGTTTTTGATTAATTTCTAAGATTCATATTTTGCGCCTAAATCCATTTCAATAATGATCATTATGTAGCAAAAATTATTCCTAGAATATGCAATGAAGCAACTACATTGCTTGAGATTACACCCACAGAACCAAGAAGGGTTGTGTGGGGCCTCTTTATCTATAGTTTATTGTGGTAATTCTACTATGCTTCCCAATTTCAATGCACAAATTTTTTTTTTCTTTTACAGTTTTAGCACACGTAGTGGTATCAATGCCCACTTGGTTGTTTGCACCTGCTATGCACTTCCAGACCCTGGCAAGAACGCATAGTATGTATTCGCGGATATTTGGGCCCCATTCTTTGTTTATTCGTTCATTCAGTGTATGATTGGAGCACAAAGAACGTTGAAGTATCTCACGATTCATGAGTGTGCAGCAGGAAGGCGCGACGTGATTAGTTGGTTATGCAGCAAGCTTCCGTCAGCAACGAATCTCTTGCATTCGCGTCGTTTCATTGGTGGTCACGTGGGCCAAGGAGCCTGAATCGCCATTGCGCCATTCTTCGGTACTTGCATCATGAGATTGGACAGCGTACAATCATCGCAGCATGCAGTCCACCGAGGAGGAAGCAGGGAAAAACAATGGGTATGGATCCTGATCCGTCACGGTAGGTAGAGTTTTCGTTTTGGCCCTTTCTCGAAACCGATTGAGGCGGGGTAGCTACCTCAGCACCAAAACTCGCCCAGGAGCTGATCCCGGCCCTCCATATTGACAATGATGGGTGAAATGGATAAAGATGTGGTTGATGAAATTAAGCATTACAAAATTCATGGAGTCCTATTCTGAAAAGTAAATTTTTTATGACAAAGTTGCAAAGACAAATGGGTCGAAAAACATCTGCCTCAAAAGACTTCAGGCGACCCCGGAATTCTTTGTGTGGCGGGAAGAAAACAAAGTGCCTTACCGTGGGCGAGTTCTCTTCTCGATAAATTTTTCATTCCATGAATTCGGAATATCGAAGAGAAACATACAAACTCGATTCATGACCATTGCATCACGAAGATGTTCATATAGATGATTGTAAAGATATAAATAAATCATTGGAATTATCATTAATGTACAATTTATTTATCGAATCCAAACTTTTCTCCTAAAAATTGAAGGATGATGTGGTCTACAAGTCTCTCTAACTCACCCATAACCTCTTCAACATGTTATAAGGATCAAATCACAATAATTGAACTATTTGTAAAAATACAAAAATATTTTATAATATTCTTCTTACTAGTCCACGTCCAAGGTTGATGATGCTTGATGCTTGGGACTTGTAACAAAAACTTAGACTCGGACTAAATGTGTGTAATTATCAATGATTGACTACATAGTACTGATTTCTCAAGTGAGAGAGCAGACATACATCCAAATTGTCTTGAGTTCAAACATATTATTGACTATTGAACTAGTTTTTGTGTTAAGACGTGTTAGAAAGTATTCACAAGGAGATTTTAAACGAATAACAAGGGGTTCTGAAAGATCGCGTTCACCCAAGTGTGTTGGGAGTGTGATTCTTGAGGTGAAGTGGACGTTCTCTTCTGTCATGTTTTGGATGTTTTCCATTCGAGTATGAGTGTTGGCAAACAATCATGCATTCGAGGACATTTCTTAATGTTTGGTAAAAACTCAAGCCATGTGAGATGTTCTTCTTGTAGGTAGCCACAAGCACTATGCTAGCAAGCAAGTGAGTGGCGAGAAACGAAATACGCCATGGATCGGGGAACGCTCACGACTTAGAAAAAAAGTGTAAGCAGTAGAGACATAGCTTAACGAGAGTGAGAGTGAGCGAGGTGGTGAGAGCCGATTGACCGGGCCACCCACGCGAGACACTCGTCGTGGGGCCCGGCCGCCACCCAGGGATCGAACCCGACCCTGGAGCGAACGAGCTCCAGGCGGTTTCTCACACGCCGACACAAGCCGGACGTGTGGTCCCGAGGGATCAGCAACCCGGTTCACCACTCTAGGAACATGCAAGTATTCAATCAACTAACAAGCATGCAATCCTACAAGTTGTATCCCCATTTTGGCACGTGAGGTTATTACTAAACTAAGGCTTGTGACAAGGCTGGTGCTGAAGCCACCACTTGGCAGCTTGATGGAGGCACCTCCACTGTGCACTTCATGCTGCACCACAGTCTTGCACCAGGGAGCCTNACAACCTGAACTTCCCCAGCGGCAATGCGCTCGCGTACAAAGTGATGCTCAATGTTGATGTGCTTAGTGCGAGAGTGATGCATGCCATCGTGCTCAGCAATCGCCTTCGCACTCTGGTTGTCACAGCGCAGGGTGATGCAATGAATGGGAACACGCAACTGCTGCAACAGGCAGGACAGCCAAACACTCTCACACGTACCTGCACCCAGTGCCACATACTCTGCTTCACTGGAGCTCCTGGCAACACAACCCTGTTTTCCACTCTTCCAGGAGACAGCAGTCCCTCCGACGAGGAAGATGTAACCAGTGCGGCCGCGAGCATCTGTGTCATGTGCCCAGTCGTTGTCTGTGTAGCCGTCAACGACTACAGAGGGCTAAGCACGGTAGCAGAGTCCTACGCATGCAGTGGACAACGCGTAGCGGACGACGCGCAGTGCGGCCTCGAGATGCTTCTGTCGAGGCTGCTGGGAGAACTGGGCAAGGAAATTGACCGCGAAGGCCACGTCTACCCTAGTGGTAGTGGCGAGATACATGAGGGAGCCGACAACACTGAGG
This sequence comes from Penium margaritaceum, assembly GCA_023375785.1. NCBI lineage: Eukaryota > Viridiplantae > Streptophyta > Zygnematophyceae > Desmidiales > Peniaceae > Penium > Penium margaritaceum. The sequence goes on along the minus strand of SZWC01017515.1, from coordinate 14,579 downwards.
TAATCGGTGACATGGACAGGCTCCCCCAGCTGTGCTGAGTCCAGTGACTTCAGCAGACGCTGACCTGCTGGAGTCATCGGTGTGGACGCGGTGGGGATGTGTGCGAGCAAAGGAGCAAAACGCTCCCCCAGTGTGCGTATGTACGCAGCCTGGTGCACATGCAGGGTGCGACGCTGACGATCACGCTCAAGCTCCATCCCCAAAAACACCCGTGCAGGACCTAGATCCTTCATCTTGTATGTGGACTGCAGCAGGTCTTTCACTGACTGGACAGCTGCCTGGCTGGGTGAGGCAATCAGCAGGTCATCAACGTAGACCAACACCGCCACAAACGGCTCTGAGGGGGCACTCAAGAAGAGCGCTGGATCAACCGTGCTGCGACGGTAACCTCCCCGCTCGAGAATCGAGGAGATCTCCATGTTCCAACACCGCGGCGACTGCTTGAGCCCATAGAGGGCTTTGCGCAGTCGCCAGACCTTGCTCGTGCCATCGGTAAAGCCCGGGGGCTATATCATGTAGATCTCTTCATCGAGCTTCCCGTGCAAAAAGGCTTTGTTGACATCCATCTGCTCCAGTTCCCAGTCGTGCTGGGCGACGAGACTCAAAAGTGCTCGAGCCATGGTATATCTCCCGACCGGTGCGAAGGTCTCATCAAAGTCAACGCCGGGGATCTGGGAGAACCCCTTTGCTGTGAGACGTGCCTTGTACCGGTCAACTGTTCCATCGGGCTTCAGCTTACGCCGAAGGGCCCATCGGGCGGAGACTGCCTTGCGACCTGCAGGCAGATCCACTAGCTCAAAGACTCCATGCTCTTGGAGGGCTGTGAGCTCCTCCTGCATGGCCTTCTCCCAGAGGGCAGCGTCTGCCGCCTCACGAGCCTACCAGACAGTGGTGGGCTCAGGAGGGAGAGTGGGGAGGCCAGCGGCCGCAAAGCATGCGGCGACATAGCCGGCGACAGAAGACTCAAGAGCACTGTGGAACTCGTGGGCTACAAGAGCATAGCCAACTGCAGAGTTTGGGTGTACAACACTCACAGACAGGCCCAGTGCATCAAGGCCGGTGGGGCGCACTGAGGGACCAGCTGTGGAGGATGTGGCTGTGGAGCGGGTGACTCGCTGAGAGGCAGTGGACGAGCCTGCCAGAAGAGACTCAGTAGGTGCCCTAGAGGAGGAGGGCTGAGCGGACTGAGAGGGAGGAAGAGCACGAAGTCTCCCCCCACGAGTATAAGGCTCTGGACAGGGGAGCCGAGCCTGAGGCGCATCGCCTGCGGTGGTGTCAAGCACCGGAGAAACTACAGCGCCAGGAGATGAGGTGGGAGTAGAGTGGGCAGTGGACTGTGCGGGAGTGGGCACCGAGTGTGAGGACTCGGGAATGGCGGTAGACGGCGAAGACACAGGGCTGCCGGCTGAGGACAGGGGTGACCCGGAATCCGGGGAGGGCACTGAGGCCCCCGACTCAGAAGAGACTGAGTCCTCGTCACTGTCCGTAGGAGTGACAACAGGGGACGCTGTGTGAGAGGGAGACGTGGACGCACGGAGATCGGAGGCTGGAACAGACCCACCCCCCCCAAACCGACGAAGCGAGGAGAGAGAAGACGGAGGAGGGACATGGGACAAGTCACGGGGGAAGACATCCTCAAAGAAGAGGGCGTCACGCGACTCGATGACGCGGGAACAGTCGGGGTCCCAGAAGCGCCACACCTTAGACATGGCAGAGACACCAAGAAACGTGCAGAGTCGAGCACGAGGACTCAGTTTGCCATCACGAAAGTCCTGTGGCAGCCAGACAGCAGCCACACAGCCCCAGACACGAGCCAGACGGAGGTCAGTACGACGACCGTACCAGCGCTCAAACGGGGTAACGTGACGAGGAAGGGGACCGTGTGGAACACGGTTCCACACCCAGGTCATGTAGCACATGGCCTCGAAGGAGAAGACAGGAGAGAGGGAGGACTCGCTGAGGAGAGTACGAACACCATCAGCGAGGGTGCGGTTCCATCGTTCAGAGACACCATTCTGCTGGGGTGTGTAGGGGGCCGAGGGCTCCATACACACCCCACGAGAGGTGAGAAAGCGAGCGGTAGGACCCATGAACTCGCCACCACGGTCACAGCGAAAGACTTTGAGCCGGCGACCACAGGCCAGCTCAGCTTGTGGTAGCCAGGACTCAAGTGCGGGACAGACGTCACTCTTTTGCCGAAGGGCAAAAACCCAACGCATGCGAGAAAAATCGTCTGTGAGACAGAGGACATAACGACCGACACCCCCAAGGGCGTCATGGGCAAGGGGTCCCATGATGTCAGCGTGCAGGAGATCAAGTGGGTGAGACGTGCGAGACTCAGACGTGGAGAATTGGGAGCGGTGCATTTTGCCTTGAGCACAGTCGAGACAGTCAGTGGGGCAGGGTGCAGAGAACGTGTCGGCATCAAGGCCATTTGCAGGCATGTCCCGAAGCAAACTGTCAATGGCGGCAGTGTGAATGTGACAGAGACGACGATGGAGCAACTGCACATGTGCAGGAGTGAGGGAACGAGCCACATGAACAAGAGCAGTCGTGGAGGGATGGGGTGCAAACGAGGGCACGCGGAACAAGCGGTCACAGCGAGTGCCACGCAGTAAGACACGACCAGTAGTGCGGTGCATAACAGAGGCAATACCCCGACTGGATGAGAAGTCCATGCCCTGGTCGTCGAGTGTCGTAACTGACAGCAGACTGAGCTCAAGAGCGAGCACATAGAGAACGTCAGGGAGGAAGAGCTCCCCCCAGGGCCAACGAAACGGACGACACCGACACCCTGGACAGGGAGAAGGTGGCCAGAGCCAGTGCGTACAAAGCGAACACAACCAACAGGACCCAGCGACACAAAAGCTGAACGACAGGAAGTCATGTGGTGGGTGGCCCCTGAATCAAGAATCCAGAAGCCACCCGTCACACGGACAGACACAGGGTCACGACTCAGAGCGGAAATGGCAGAACGAGGAAAGAGGCGCTGACCACAAGCGGCAAGGCAACGAGGGAGACTGTACGACTGCCACTCCTCAATCCATGGGACGTCAACTGGGGGACACCCCTGAACATGACCGGGGGGGGTCCACGAAGCGACGAGTCAACAGCACACGCAAGGCCCTCCTCAACCGAACGTACACTCTCACCTCCCTGATCACGAAGGTGACGCTGGTGAACGGCGTGAGAGAGTGCAGAGTCCAGCTGGCGATCGTCCTCAGGTGGTCCGGTGATGAGTGCGGTAGAGGAGGGTAGCTGGGGACCAGGGGTGGAGGAGGCCCATGTTGGAGGTGAGTAGAAGCCAGAGGGAGGCCCGAAGTAGACAGGGCCTCCAAACCCCGGGGGCGAACCCCAGGGTGCGGATGGAGAAGGTGAAGAGAGGGCAGTGCTGTAGGCAGCTGCTGTAGACAATGGAGAAGAAGCGTGTGTCGAGCCACGACTGGACCCCGCGGAGGTGGAGGAGCGGGCAGTGCCACCACCAGACCCTGAAGAGCGTGCCCAGTGAGCACGCATGGCGGAGGCCAGGCGTGCATCATCTGGTGGTGCAGGGCACTTGGGCGCCGCATGACCAGCGGCGCTGCAGTTCCAGCAAGTGACCGTGCTGGAGGAGGAAGAGGGGGACGCGGTGCTATCAGAACCGCGACCTTTACTACCCTTCCCCTGCCCGCCACCGCCAGAGCCACCCCCTCGGCCTTTACCTTTGCTACCCCCTCCACCACGCCCACCTCCTTGGGAAGCAAGAGAGGTGGCAGTAGTAACAGAGGTGGAGATGGAGGACGAGCTGGAGGCTGAGGAGGTGGAGGAGGAGGGAAGTGCGGTGGCTGCTGCTGCAACGGCTGCGCGGTGAATGCGTTTGTTCTGCAAGGAGCTCCACCAGTCGGTAAGACGCTGGGAGGTGAACTCCCATAAGGCCCCAATTCCAGGGGGTGCGTCGGCGGGAACAGGAATTGCCGCCAGACGCTCCAGCTCTGTGGCTTTCACTTCGTGAAAGATGTCGCTGAGTTCAGGGATGAGGCCGTTGACGATGGAGAGAACAGCAGGGAATTGGCCTGGGGCAGCCTTGCCGAGGTCACGCAACAGTCGCAGACTGCGAGCCCAATAGGCGTCAGCAGTCTCGTTTGCACGCATGGAGAGCGTGTTGAACTGGATGGTGAGGACGCTCTGTGCTGCATGTCCAGTGACTTTCGTGCGCCGCTTGATCAGGGCATAAGCCCCAACCGGGTCAGCGGGGGTGCGGCGTGCAGTGTCAGCATTGTAGGATCCGATCTCATCAGTGAGATCATCTGGTCCGGCGCGAATGAGGGCACGGACGGCTCGTGCCGACTCAGAATCGACTGGCACAAAAGGTGGAACAGCTGAGGGATTTGGTGCATGGTAGTATTCCCAGAGTTGTTCCCCTTGCGCCCAGGCACTGAAACGAACCTCCCAAGAGTGAAAAGTAAGATTGGAGGTGAAATGGGGTGGAGTGGAATCAAAGTCAGGCTTGCGTTGCACTGATGGAGCAAGGGCTTTGGCTGCAGCAGCGCCAGCGGCTGCGGCGACTGCAAGTGGATCAGAGGAAGATGTGCCAGCGGCAGTGGAAGCGGAAGCGGGAGAAGTGGAGAACGCTGCAGCAATGCTAGCGGACTGAGTGCTACGCAGTGTGGGCTGCAGACGATTCAGAACCAAATCAGCAATGTGATCGGCGAATGTCTCTTGGTCAGCCTGCTCAGCCCGCAATTTTTCCTCAGCAGCGCGCTGAGCACTGAGAGCTGCCTGCAATGCACTGCGCTCACGCTGAAGCTCAGCTTGCAGTGCTGTGTATTGGTCATCGCCAACTGGCATTGTGCCAGTGGCGTGACTCTGCCGAGAAAATTTCGGCAGAGTTTCCCTTGCCCCAGTGGGCGTGGGAATGTAAGATATCGGTGTTGGAAGTGCGCTGCAAGGCAACAACCTGGACGCACAAACACGCCGATACAGGAAAGGAAGAGAGAGCGGGAGAACAAGAGAAGGCAAGCTCACCACGCATGGCGGTGCAGAGAGAACAGTGGTGGCAGTGCCGCACCAGCTGAGGAGGCGACGACTGCGACAAAAGCTGATGTGGTGACAACGAAGCAGGCTACACCTGTCAGGGCTGCACCTGACAGAGTGGAGATGACTGTAGCGGTCAAGACCAACAGTTGTATGTGCCGAGTGACTGACGGTGATGAGGAGGGTAGAGAGGCTGCCTGTGTTGTGAAGACGTTGGCGGAGTCAACTGCACTGGAGAGTAATGTGGCTGCTGCGGCTGCGGCGGATGCAACTGCGTTTGCTGCTGCAGCAATCTGAGTAGCTACGTTGACGGCAGCTGCTGCCAAAGGTCCCTGGTCAACCGCTACAGTGAACGCGTCAATGGCTCGACCAGCAGCAGTGCTGGCTGGTGCACGTGCGGCACGTGCAGTGGCAGCAAAGGTAGTGGCAACGGCAGCGCTGGATGCAAGGGTGGCCTGCAGTGCTAAAAGAATATCAGGGAACGAGATGGGCTCTGCAGCTGTTGCGGCTGGAGACGCGGCACAACGCGGAGCGGAGGTTTCTGATGCTCCTGCTGCAGAGGGTGGAGCTACACCACGGGTAGCAGCACGGCGGTGCTGTTGGCGCGTCCTATGGGCAATGGGCGGGCTTACCAGAGAGTGAAGAGGTCGGTGGTCCCGTTGTGGTGCTGTTGCCGGTTGGTTCAGCGACGTTGGAGAATCGTCGTCGGCCGACTGGCAATGAGCCGCGTAGTTGTTTGCGTCCGCCCACGCGTAGTGATCAGCGGGATCGTAGTCTTCACCGGGGTAATACCCCGGACTGCTACGACGCACCCTCGACCACAATTCTCTCTCCGCCCGCTCCTCGTAGTACGTGAGCTCCTCGTCAGTGCGTGCACGGTCCCGAGCTGCCGTGGATGACGGAGGGACGGGCTTGCTCTCAGGCGGAGACGCCAGCGTTCTGACTGCTGGGCTGCCTCAGGGCAGCCCGAGGTAGTTGAGAGTGTGCTGGGGTCAATCCTGGCTGCAGTGTTGGAGCTGTTGCTGCGATGGACGTAAGTGAGGTCACGGCTGCGAAGCTAGCAGCTGCACAGAACGGCGGCTGCTGCGGCTGCCTAGGCTGCCACGGTCTCGTGCTGTGGCTTGCACGGGATCACCCGCGACTTAGCTGTGACTCGAAGGAGGTTCACAGGTTGATGCTAGCGGCTGCACAGAATGGCGGCTGCTGCTGCTGCCTCCTAAGCTGCCACAGTCTCGTGCTAAGGTTCACGAGTGCGATGCTAGTGGCTGTATAGAATGGCTGTTGCTGCTGCTGCTTAGGCCGCCACGGCCTCGTGCTGTGACTTGTGCGGGATCACCCGTCGCTCGATGCTAGCGGCTGCACAGAATGGCGGCTGCTGCTACTGCCTAAGCTGCCACGGTCTCGTGCTAAGGTTCACGAGTGCGATGCTAGCGGCTGCACAGAATGGCTGCTACTGCTGCTGCTTGGGCCGCCACGGCCTCGTGCTGTGGCTTGTGCGGGATCACCCGTCGCTCGATGCTAGCGGCTGCACAGAATGGCGGCTGCTTCTGCTGCCTAAGCTGCCATGGTCTCGTGCTAAGGTTCACGAGTGCGATGCCAGCAGCTGCAAAGAATGGCTGCTGCTGCTGCTGCTTGGGTCGCCACGGCCTCGTGCTGTGGCTTGTGCGGGATCACCCGTCTCTCGATGCTAGCGGCTGCACAGAATGGCGGCTGCTGCTACTGCCTAAGCTGCCACGGTCTCGTGCTAAGGTTCACGAGTGCGATGCTAGCGGCTGCACAGAATGGTTGCTGCTGCTGCTGCTTAGGCCGCCACGGTATTGTGATGTGGCTTGTGCGGGATCACCCGTTGCTTAGCAGTGGCACGCGTGAGTCTCATGAGGTCCCAGGACGTCGCGGCGGGAGGGACAGCCCTCCTGCTCTGATACCAATAGGTAGCCACAAGCACTATGCTAGCAAGGAAGTGAGTGGCGAGAAATGAAATACGCCATGGATCGGGGAACGCTCACGACTTAGAAAAAAAAGTGTAAGCAGTAGAGACACAGCTTAACGAGAGTGAGAGTGAGCGAGGTGGTGAGAGCCGGTTGACCGGGCCACCCACGCGAGACACTCGTCGTGGGGCCCGGCCGCCACCCAGGGATCGAACCCGACCCTGGAGCGAACGAGCTCCAGGCGGTTTCTCACACGCCGACACAAGCCGGACGTGTGGTCCCGAGGGATCAGCAACCCGGTTCACCACTCTAGGAACATGCAAGTATTCAATCAACTAACAAGCATGCAATCCTACAAGTTGTATCCCCATTTTGGCACGTGAGGTTATTACTAAACTAAGGCTTGTGACAAGGCTGGTGCTGAAGCCACCACTTGGCAGCTTGATGGAGGCACCTCCACTGTGCACTTCATGCTGCACCACAGTCTTGCACCAGGGAGCCT
>SZWC01017514.1:32500-43181 GCA_023375785.1 Penium margaritaceum | reverse complement strand
CACGCGTCTGGGGTTCCCTGGCCTCCGTGTGGTACACCGAGGACCAGCAGGGGTCCAAGGTCTCCCCTCGGGGTCGCTTGTGTGCCTTCATCGGCATCTCCCCGCGGTCGAAGGCCTGGCGCTTTTGGGACCCCACTCGCCGTCGTGTCATTGACCCCGTGACGCGCTGTTTTTTTAGTCTCTCACATACCGTGATCTGACGTCGATCACAACTCTCTCCGCAGCTCATGTCCCTTCCTGTGAGGGTCCTCGGCGGATGGGGGAGACTTCTCCACCAGTGAGTATTTCTCGTCAGGCTGATGTGTCCGCTCGAGTCTCCTCTCGATCTCCAGCTCTTGATGACCCGGCTATCATTGCGGTTGGTCCATAGATCCCGCCTGCTCAGCCTATTTCACACCCCACAGGTACCGCTGCTCTCACGCCTCCTCTTGCATCACCATCTGTGTCCACTGGCACCCCTGCTCCAGTGTCTGACCCAGCCCAGCCCACTCCTGTCCCTACGTCGGCTGACACTCCTGTCTCAGTGTCCGGGCCAGCCTTGCCCGCTGTCACCCCCACCTCAGTGTCTCCCACACACGCTTCTCCTCGCACGGCATCTCCGGCTGCCTCGTCTCAGCCCTCACCAGCTGTGGTCGTACCTGTCCCTGTGGTCGTACCTGTTCCTGAGCCTGAGGTGCGCCCCTCGACCTCCAGTTACTCCCGTGAGCCCGGTGGTCGCCTTCGACCACTGGATTCCGGAGCTCAGCGAGGGTTGGGTCCCGGACCCAGGCGTTCCTCTCGCAGCATCGCGAGCGGTGATCCAGGCACAAAGGCCTTAGGCATGAGTGTCTGCACTGAGCTTTCAGAGGTACACCCAGCATGCCCTACAGGGCACGACCTGGTCACTCGCGAGTTTCATATCGCCTGTGACGCAGCAGCTGATCTCGTGGCTGTCAGGCGTGACACTGAGGCGTGTGCACTTGCCACGTAGAGTTCCCCCTCTATGGCGCCTGACCCGGGCACATTGAGGGAGGCTTTCTCATCGCAGGATGCTGAGGCCTCGCGAGCTGCTTGCGAGGATGAGCTTCGCGCCATCCGAGAGCACAGCGTCTACGAGCTGATCGACCTTCCCCCTGGGAGGAAGGCGATTCAGGTCAAGTGGGTCTTTCGCAAGAAAGTGAAGCCGGATGGCTCACTGGAATGCTAGAAGACCCGCTTGGTCGTCAAGGGGTTCTCTCAGATTGAGGGAGTTGATTACACTGATACCTTTGCCCCTGTCGGCCGCATGACCTCAGCTCGAGCTCTGTTCGGTGTAGTGGCTGAGCATGACTGGGAACTACACCAGATGGATGTGAACAACGCGTTCCTTCATGGCTCTTTGGATGAGGAGATCTACGTGGCTCAGCCACCAGGCTTTGAGGACGGTGACAAGGTCTGGCGCTTGTGCAAGTCCTTGTACGGCCTCAAGCAGTCTCCACGGTGTTGGAACCGGGAGATCACTGGCACCTTGACTCGTGCAGGATACGTACAAAGCGAGGCAGACCCCTCACTCTTCATCCTACCGAGACCCGGGCGGTTCACGGCCATCCTGGTCTATGTTGATGACCTTCTGATCGCGTCTCCGTCCCTGGAGGCCGTGAAGGAGGCCAAGGCTGTCCTGCAGACCGCCTACAGGATGAAGGACCTCGGTCCTGCATCGGTGTTTCTTGGTATGGAGATCGTGCGAGATCGCAGACATCGGACACTGTTGCTGCATCAGGCCCGATACGCATGAGTCGTGGGGGAGCGCTTTACCGATCTCCTTGGTGCAGTACCCGTCCGCTTCCACACCCCTCAGACCTGATGGGCAGGATGCCCTGAAGGTGGAAGGCCCTACACAGCTGGGGGAGACAGTGGACGTGACCTTGTACCTCCGTCTTATCGGATCTCTGATGTACCTGGCCACTACCACGTGTCCCGACATCGCGTTTGCCGTCAACCTCCTCGCTCAGTTCTCGTAGGCTCCACGTGCCAGAGCTCTTCACGCGGCTCTGCGAGTGGTACGGTATGTGGTCTCCATGCAGTATCTCAGACTCTGCTTTCGTCGGCAGTGTTCGGTGGTCCTTGACGGCTACAGTGACAGCGACTGGGCTTGGAGCCCTGACGGGCGCAGTCGCACTGGCTACGTGTTTCTGCTCGGTGGTACCGCTTTGTCTTGGCAAAGCGGGAAGCAGGGCTGCATCTCACGTAGCTCGTCAGAGGCAGAGTATGTGGCTTTGGGGGCAAGGGCTGCTAAGGAAGTTTGGCTGCAGTGCTTGTTTCTTGAGCTTGGGCAGTCAGTACTCGCCATTGTGCTGCGTTGCGACAACCAGAGTGCTCTCGCCATTGCGGAGAACTCTGGTGTTTTTCATGCTCGCACAAAGCACATTGCGGTTGAGCATCACTTCGTTCGTGATCTGGTGGAGCGACGCGTGATCTCCATCATGTGGGTTGGCACTGACTTGCAGCGTGCTGATTTCTTGACGAAGGCACTTGCCCGCGGAAAGTTCCTGGTGGCCATTCGTTCTGTTGGGCTTCGCCCCGTGCGTGACAGTGGTTGAGTGTGGGATGTACGTTGGCGTCTCATTTATCTGTGTCACCCACTATGTGTTTGTACCAGTGTTGCATGCGTATGGACATGCGTACCATCGGGTCATGGGGGAGTGTTGTGCTTTGTGCCGTTCCTGTGCAGTTTACTGTGACCACTCGGCCGTGTCCATACTCATGCAGATCCCTGAGGCAGGCGGCCCTGGTGACACCGGCGCGACAACAGGCGGTGGACTACCTGCTTGGAGCTGACCGACCACTGTTCCGGAGCCCCAGATGTCACCGGGACTTCTTGTTGTGCCTTCTACGTGTTGCAGGAGCCTTTCGGCGGACTGGCCATGAGGCCCATTTGCATGTTTTTACATTGTATACTCGCTGTCAGTCGATGGATGCATGCATGTGACCAGTCGCTGCATCCGTCTTTTGATTCTGCACGTCTAGGTTCAGACGGCGTAGGATTCGGACATGTGTGCGCAGAGTTACGGCCAAAACAATGGTTTTGGGCCGGTTTTAGGACAGCTCTTGGACTGCCGCGTGCGACACCCGCCGTGAGCCGCGGCAGGTATGTATGCTCTGGACCTGTCAGTTGTCATTTCTCTCTGCATATGCTATATTGAAGCCTTCTGACACTGCGTCTTGTGTCTCCTAGCCAAACCCTTGCTGTTGTGTGTACGACCTGTGACTGTCGTCACCGTCTGACCAGGCACTGACGCCCGGTCAACGGCTGTGTTGCTAGGAAGCTTCTACGCACTTACTCATCAGTGTTGACCTTGATCCCTCGAACCTCGGTACATCGATGTCCACCTCGGAACATCGATGTAGCCACAATGGACCACATCGATGTGGGTGAAGCCGGGATTGGGGATTCTGGCCACATCCTGGCCGCATGTGTGTGGAGATTTGCAAATTAGAGATATGAAGTACATTTCCAGCATGTGTATTCAAAGTGCTAAAAAGGTTAAATCTAGAAAACCTTTCATTTTTGCACCATTGTGAAGTAACATACAACCATACAATGTACCCATGTCACCATGTCACCATGTCACCATGTTACTGTTACTTTGTCACTATGACACTTTCATTATGGTCATGTATTTCAAGGAATATTCAAACAAAGGAAACACACATTGCAAAGAACCTCATACATTTTGAAAAGTCACAGATTGCATTGATCACAAGTAAAGAACGACAGAATCTACTTGTACTTCTTTGTAGCAGCAGCAGCTCTGCGCTTTGCCGCCAAATTCCTAGCTGCTACAGCTGCTGCTAAAGTGCCACCTGCCCGACGCTTGGAAACCCTAGATGCTGCTAGGGCAGCTAGAGCAGCACGCTTGGAGCTGCTCTTTGCACCGCCAATGCGGGAGGCAGCAGTTGAAGCTGGATCACCCCCTGCTCCTCCCTCCCCAGCACCCTGCTCTCCTGCTCCATCCTCTCCAGCACCCTGTTCTCCTGATCCACCCTCTCCAACACCCTGTTCTCCTGCTTCTCCCTCTCCAACACCCTGTTCTCCTGCTCCTCCCTCTCCAGCACCCTGTTCTCCTGCTCCTCCTCCTCCACCTTGCTCACCTTCCACTCCTCCCTCCCCTGCATCCATCCCACCTTCTGCTCCATCAGCAGGTGCATTGCTGGTGCTTGCTCCTCCCCCACCTGCCGCTGCCCTGGTACTTGCTGACTTCTCCTGTACACGAACACGCACTGGCCGTGCATGAGGCAGACCAGGGGTATCATTCATGACACCCACGGAGGCCATGACCTCCACCACATCATCCTCTCCCACCTCCTCCACAAGCTCCTCCTCCTCCTCACCCTCATCGTCAGTCTCCCAATCCTCCTCGGGCTCACTCAACACACCTTCCTCATCCACCACCTCTCCGTCATCCTCGCTGGCATCTGCTTCTGCCTCTGCTTCTGCTTCAGCTGCTACAGCCCTCGCCAGGTCCCTCGCTGCTCTGTGTCCATTCCTGCCATAGTGTTTGCGCAAACGCACGTGACACCGCACGAGGAGCTCTAAGGTTGCCACCTTGAGCCGGTTCCTCCTGGCGGTATGAATGAGCTCATGCGCTGAGAAAATGCGTTCACACTCTGATGATGAGCAAGGTTGAGACAGGATCTTCAGAGCCAGATCCCTGAGCACAGGCAATGCACACATGTAGTTTACATGCCACTTGACAGCAGTCATGGTACCACATTGCACCTTTGCAACAGCTGCGACAGCCTTGGCATTCCTGCGTGCAGACACCATCGGATCCTGGACTACGCTAGTCTGTCCCAGCTGGAAGTCTCCCATCTCTTTCATGATGACATCCTGCTGCTCTTCTGGAACCAGGGCCTCTATGACAGCCTGCCAGGCCTCCAAGGTGGTGGAGTCAGTTGACAGATCATTCTCGAAGTGTTCAGGATGCAGACGGCGGGCAGCTGCATAGAGGGGACAAGACATGTCCCTTGACCACCGCTGGTCTAGCCTCCCCAAGACATAGTTGACATGGCATTCTGCCACCTTACTCGGCTTCCTCCCTTTCTTCTCAGTCAGGGCGTTCAGCTGCTCAGCACAATCCAGCAGTCCCTCGTAAATCTGCCCTGCCCCCCCACCAGGGGCGTCAGCCACCCGCAGCACCTTCACTAGTGGCAACAGCACATCCTTCAACTGACGCACCTGCAACCAAAAAACCTTGCGGTGAATGAGCGCCCTCACCTCCTTCTTCCTGTTTCTGAATCCTGCATCCCTGGTTGAACCAATCAGCTTCCACAGAGGCAGCTGCACAAACTCCTCCACCTCTGCTCTCAGCTCCAAGAGCCTCTCCACCATGTCAAAGAAAGAGGCAAAGCGGGTGTCACACCTGGTCTTCAGCACCTTGCCTCCCGTTTTTTCCTTCAGCCATGTCCTGGGCATGGCGTTGTTCCTGAAAAATGCAATGATCTTCTCACACTTCCCAATGATCCCCGCACCCCATGCAGACTTGCCAACATCCTTCATAATGAGATCAATGTTGTGGGCACAACAACCTTGGAAGAATAGCTTCGGGTACCGCACTCTCAGGTCTGAAAAGGCCTTTTTGTTCACAGAAGCATTGTCACAGATGACTGAAATGACTTTGTGCTCGCCCACTGTCTCAATTGCTGCAACAATCATGCTTGCTATGTGGTCCGCGTCTCTGGTCAAGCCGCTTGCATCACGAGAAAACAGGTGAACAGCCCCCATGGCATTCAATGCCATGGCATTATACACAGGCCTAACCTGCCTGTCAGACCACTCGTCAACAGCAAGGCTGGTGCCGTATGTCGACCAACCCTGCATCAAGGGAGCGTCCAGCTCGGCCAGCTCAGTGTCTAGCCTGGGCAACAGCTCACCAGTCACTGTGTCCCTGCTTGGAAGCCTGAAACTTGGAGTAGTTTTCCTGGCCGACCTGATGACTTCCATGAGAACTGGTTCTCTACAGAAAGAGATAGGGGATGCGGTGATGCACATTAGTTTGACGATGTCCAGCTGGCAGCGGTCGTTCTTCTGCTTGTCAGTGTGCTCAACCATGGTGGTCTGGCGAAATGAAGCAGCTTTGTTGATGTCAAAGAGCGATATCTCACCCTCAAGCGTCGTTGAAGCTGCCGGCCTACTGGGACCCGCTGCCTTCTGCTGCTGCTGTGCCTCCTCATCGCTGGAGTCTAAGTGCAACACCATCCCCCCAACTGCTGCTGTCACCTCCTTCTCCTGTGCCTCCGCCAACTTCATCCACGCAACTGGCTTGTCCTTGGTTCCCCATTCAGCACCTTCTCCCTTGTAGAGCTTCACGTTATGCGGCTGCCATCCCGCTGGAGGAGGAGGCATGCGCTCAAGGCCGAGAGCGTCACGGCATGTTGGTGGAGGATGTGGACACTTGTCCACGTTTGGATTGTTGCATGCGAAGTGCCCGCGGATGCGGTCACACGTTCCGCTCACTTTCTTGGCACATGCTCCGCAGATGAAGCCAGCCTTCTTCGCCGGTGTCGCCCATGCTTGGCAGTGTTTCGAAAGCTCCTTGGTGAGGAAATCACCAGTGAGCCTGCCCCCTCCTTGGTGGGTTCCACTTGCTGGCGTCAAATTGGCCGGGCACGGCAGACGCTGGGGTAACCGAGGGGCTTGAGGCACCAGTGGAGCCTCTGTTGGTGCTTGGCTGAGAGCTTGGCTGCGAAGCCATGGTGAGACGACCGCCGGGCTACTCCCGGCGGTGAAGTGCTCACGCCATCATCGAACACATCGTTGGTGTGTTACTGGGAGTAAAGAGTGGCGGAGTATCGAGTGTCGGCGTCCGCGTCTTTCCAGACGCCGACTCCGCCACCGCAAACGCACGTCCGATGAGTTGCCAAATGGATGGTGTACGAGCGTTCTCACGATCGACGGTAAATGATCCATCGGCAAATCGATGGCACACGATTCACCGATCGACGGTACATGATCTGTCGGCAAATCGATGCACAAGTCCGAACATGCAAACAATCGGTTTGCATGTTCGGACTTACTAACAAACAAAACTTGAATTGAGAGAGATTTAGTAAAACCTCCTACCGTTGCAACTAAAATGATGAAAATGTTGTCGTCATGTATTTGACGTTCAAACTACGGGTATGGAAAGACATTTTTGACGTTAAAGTTTTCCACAAAATTCTACCAAACTATACTCTATGCTTATCGATAAGAGATTTTAGAAGATTCCAATCCACCGCATGTGACTGGCCCTCGGAATGTCCGCTCAGGATGAAGCTAAGTAGGCGCCTTTCATTCCAGGCTGTCATATGAGTCCTTGCTATCTAACCTCCCCATTGGTCAAATCTAAGCTGAGTCATGCCACATGTCACTGTCATTGCCAGCACTTCTAAGTATGGCATGATGCGTGCATGTGAAGTGCTTCCGAGGTATCCAAAGCCGAACCGGGCTACTCGCGGTGACTGGGATTTGTGCTTGGTCATCTCGGCCGTGTTGAAAAATTGGGCGCCGATAGGTCCCGGTCGCCCCTACGACCCTACACCACATCGAGGCTACATCGATGTGCCTCGATGTGCCAAGGTCGTTGTAGGGGCCCTATAATGAGCATCAAAGGCAACACTGTTACTCATGTACATCCATATTCCGCACGTTGGTGTTGGGCGGAAACCGATGCAAGTGACCCATGGACTTCTCCCACCTCATGGGTGGGTTTCAAACTCCATGCAAAGCCTTCTCACCTGGGTGGCCTCATCAATTACGCTTGCTCCAATCAATGCTTGTTCTTGTTGATTTGTGGGCCGCGGTGACCTCTTGTCGTCACAGCTCGCCGGTATGCGAGAATACTCGATGGCTGCTTTGATAGTGTCCCATGTGCTCTTCGACGTTTTTTCAGTGACTCCCTCAATGGGTCCAATTTCTCAATGGTGCTTTCCTTGCTTGTTAATGATCCTATTGTGTAGAGTTTATGTTTCTGCACCTAACTGTTGGTGTGCGTGGCTTCTTCCTACCACGAGCGACGGCCAAGAGAGCAGCGGAACAGGAGAGCGCGATGGCATGATCCCCGATGCGGACCCCGGAAGCACCGGCGCGTCGGCAGATCGTGGACCACCCACTCGGAGGTGACCGACGACTGCCCCAGCGTCGTGGATGTTGTCTCAGACCTTTCTGCATTTTTTCTTCAGCCTATCCTTGATGCGAACGCAGGTGGCGCCGGAGCACCGACGAGTGGTGGCTCCACCCACCAGCAACTGCCATAGAGTTGCCATGGCGTCCTGGGTGCTGTTGGTTTGTGTGGCTTCCATCCTTCACGACCAACACCGCTAGTTTACCGATATACCCACATTCAGGGTATATGGTAGAGGAGAGCGTGACGACACGACGGGCCTCCGGACTGCACCGAGACTTCTCCAGCACCTACGACAACGCCGGCGAGACGCGGTCGATGCGTTCCGGCAGCCATGTGGGCTTGCCAGGAGGTAGGAGAGTTTTCTCGGTGGGTTGAGACCCGCGCACCCAGTGGACTGTACCGGTGCGATGAGGAGACCCGATGGCTGTTGTGGGGCTTCCGATGTTCGGAAAGCCGTCTATGATGTCTGGACGTTGATTCCAAGATTTTTTGGCATTGCTCATATCTTCTTGGTGGTCGAGACCCAGGCACTCGGAGAGCTGTTCCGGTGCCTCGAGGAGACCACCGTCGTTGTTGTCATGGTGTATGCAATGAGTTCTCCCTATTGACTCATTTGGGTTCAGCAGGGGTGACGGGGCCCGGTGCAGCTAGCTGCCGGCGCCCCTATATGAGCCTGCTAGGGGCTCATTTGTAAACTCTCCTTATTCTTTTATATTCAGCGTTCTAGAATTAGCCAAATTCTTGCCGTCTTGTATCGCACTCACACACAGAGCTCATGTTCGTTCTTGCATGGGCCTGCATGTCCTAAAATATTTCAAATTTGGTATCAGAACACAAGGGGGCGTGTGAGCACCACAAGCAGCAACAATGGGCGAAACGCGAAGAGAATGCGCCACGTGGCGCCATGCCGACAGCAGCGTGAGGGAGCGCGAAGCGACTGCACGTGAACGCCACAGGGGCGGTGAGTCACGCACAGGAGCACTAGCGACTGCGGCGGCAACAGCAAAAGCAACAGCAGTAGGAACCACTACAGCAGTGGCAGCAACAGCAGCAGTGTGCAGCAACGATGGCAGCAGCAGCAGCATGCAGTAGCAGTAGAAGCGGCGAAAGCAGCAACAGTAGCAGAAGCGGCGAAAGCAGCAGCAGCAGGAGCAGTGGCGAAAGCAGTTGCAGCAGCGCATCAGCCGCTGCAGCAGTAGCATCAGCAGCAGTAGCATATAGTAGCAGCAACAGCAGCCACTATAGCAGTGGCTATAGCAGCAGCAGCGTACAGCAGCGATGGCAGTAGCCGTAAGGTGCAGCAATAGTAGCAGCGGGGACAGCAGCAAGTAGCAGCGGCGGCATCAGCAAGCAACAGCAACAACCGCGGTGGGAGCAGCAAGCAGCAACAGCAGCTACTCCGCAGAGCAGCAGCAACAACAGAAGCAGCGGCAACAGCAGCAACCGCAGCAGCTGTACCTGTCGCTGCAGCTGCTGCTGCCGCTACGAGGAGGGCCTCGCAGCTCTCCTCTGAGAGGGGGCCTTCTGAGGGGGCCTGTTGGCCCCGTTCGCACCCCCCCCCTTTCCTCCCCTTCTCAAGGGGGCCCTCGGAGGACCCTGCCGAGCCCCTCCGAGGGGCCCTTTGGAGGGGGCCGGTCGGCCCCGTGGGCCCCGTGGGCCCCGTCGGCCCCGTCGTCCGACCGACGGAGGGGCCGTGTCAGAAGGGTAGACAGGACCCCCCCCTCGCTCCTGTCAGAATCTGGCCCCCAGGTGGAGGCAGTTCTAACGTGGCCCGATGGGTCTACTTGGCTCACGGCTATGTTTTGTGCAGGTTCTGAGTCTAAGCGTGAGCTTTCTGGTCGCCTCACGCTATGTGTCTCGAAGTTGAAGGCATTTGTGAGACAGTCAATTTTACGAAGGGAATAACGCGATTTTATATTAGTTTTTGAACATAGACATGATCCAAACATTTGTAGGGCTAGTCATGAGCTCTTCAACGCACCAAACCGTGCGCAATTTGGATAACTGTAGCTCCCGCTACGTCAGTCGAAGCGCAGCACCCCAAACCAGCCGCTCACTCGGCGGTGCGCACCACGTCGCCCGCCGAGGCGCCTTCACACATCAAGGACCCATCAAAACGCCATTCCGGAGGCACAGATGTCGCTACGCGTAGTGGCGGCGCCCCTTGCGCCTTTGGGGTGTGCTTTGATGAGTTAATCATCGCGTTTGGTGATGGGGATGGATGTGGGTCGAAACCTGTTCGCGGACCTGCAGTCTGAATTTTGATGGTCCCCGAGTAACAAAATGTACTACTAAATTCCGGACGCCGAGCCAGAATTTGGCTAGTCATGAGCTCTTCAAGTCCCTCAGTAACAAACTGCACTACTAGCATCCGGCGGATCATTCGCAGGACGCCTCGGCAGCCCTTCCGGAGCAAAATCTCCAGATGGACTTTTGTTACTCGGTCAGGTGGATTATCCACCTCCGGTCGAACCGCGGCCGACTCCCAGAGCCGCCGCGCACACCCCAACTTTGGAAGCCCATATCTCCCTCGTTACTTGTCCGATTTTGGTGAA
>SZWC01017514.1:3668-32181 GCA_023375785.1 Penium margaritaceum | reverse complement strand
GCCGAGCCAGAATTTGGCTAGTCATGAGCTCTTCAAGTCCCTCAGTAACAAACTGCACTACTAGCATCCGGCGGATCATTCGCAGGACGCCTCGGCAGCCCTTCCGGAGCAAAATCTCCAGATGGACTTTTGTTACTCGGTCAGGTGGATTATCCACCTCCGGTCGAACCGCGGCCGACTCCCAGAGCCGCCGCGCACACCCCAACTTTGGAAGCCCATATCTCCCTCGTTACTTGTCCGATTTTGGTGAATCAACTTCCACCGGATTCAGCAACTCATCAAATTTAAGCGGCAATTCTCTTTTTTAGGATCCGAGCAATCCTCAAGTTGCCAGATCCGTCGACGAGGATTTTCCTCTCTCTCGCGGCTCGTCGGCGCCTCCCGGCACCGCACTTGGGCATGCAGAGGGGCAAATCTTCAACATTCTCCCCCTTGCACCTGCCATGCCTGGTGCTCCTGCTTGCTCTCACTCATCTTTCGCTGCACCCTCCAGCCCATCATAGCTGGTCTTCCCAAGCCCGGCCACACTCAATGCGTGCCGGTCGACGGGTTGCGCTTTGGTCAAGCAATCCGCAAGCATGTTGTGCGTGCTGCAATGCTGCAGCACCATCTGCCCCTTTTCAACCATATCCTATACGTAGTGGTAACGCACGTCGATGTGCTTCGTCCTCCTGTGCTGTGTCGGGATGTTGGTCAGCGAGATTGAGTCGGTGTTGTCCTCTTGCACCACCGTAGGGTCCTGTTGCGGCACGCTGAGCTCCCCTAGCAACCTGCGGAGCCACACCGCTTCCCTGACCACCTCGGCCAGCGCGATGTACTCTGCTTCCACTGTGGAGCTGGCGACGCAGTCTTGCTTTCTGCTGCACCACGAGACCGCTGCACCAGCGAGGAAGAACACGTAGCCGGATGTGGACTTCCGCTTGTCCACATCGCCAGCGTAGTCTGCATCCGTGTAGCAGACCAGGCGCAAAGGGTCCGCCCGCCCCTTGCCGTCGAACCTCAAGCACGCATGCCGCGTCGCCTGCAGGTAGCGGAGGATGCGCTTGACCGCCTGCCAGTGTAGTGGCCCTGGATCGGCCACGTACCTGCTCACTTGGCCCACCGCGTAGGCCAGGTCCGGTCGAGTCGCCACCATGGCATACATGAGGCTGCCCACCGCCGATTGGTAGGGCACCCCTGCCATATCCTCTTGCTCTTCTTTTGTTTGCGGCGCCATTGCCGCACTCAGTTCATAGGTTGTGGAGACCGGACTGCCAACTGGTTTGCAGTTCTCCATGTCGTACCGCTTCAGCACCTCGGCCACGTATTTGGCCTACCCCAGCTCAAGCGTGCGCGCCCTCCGGTTCCGCGTGATGCTCACCCCGGGGTAGTACTCCAGCTCCCCCATGTCCGATATCTGGAATCTATTGCTCAGCTGCTCTTTCAGTTGCTGTAGGCTTGGCAGATCCGTCGAGTACAAAATCAGGTCGTCCACATAGAGTGCGACGATCTGATGGAGCTATTTGTCGTACCGCACGTACACGCTGTGATCCGCCTCACAGCATTTTAAGCCGAGTTGTGCCATCAAGCTGTCCATCTGTTGGTACCAGCATCTGGGCGATTGTTTTAGCCCATACAAGGACTTCCGCAGCTTACACACCTTGCCCTCTGGCGCCTCCACCCCCTGTGGCACCTCCATGTGGATCTCTTTGTCTATGATACCGTTGAGGAAGGTTGTCTTTACGTCCATTTGGTGGAGCTCCATGTCCTTCGCGGCCGCCACCGCAAGGATCGCCCGGATGCTTGTGAACTTGGCGACGGGAGTAAATGTCTCATCGTAGTGCGTCCCCTTACACTGTGCGTAACCTTTCGCCACCAAGCCGCGCCTTGTACTTGTCAACCACACCTTCCTTTGTGAACTCGGTCTTAAAGACCAACTTTCAGCCGATGACCTTGGCATCTTTCGGCCTGTCAACCAGCTCCCATGTATCATTTTCCGTGATGGACGCCAGCTCAGATTTGATGGCTGCGTCCCACTGATCCCCTTTGGGCTGTGCAAGTGCCTCTTGTACGGTAGTCGGCTCCGTTGATGCAGCCAGCATGCACCGCATCATGCCAATCCATCGACCGGTGCTTGCGTCGAAGCGCTTTCCCGCTTTTCGCTGCCTCCCGCTGCGGCCCGGTAGTTTTGGTGGTGCATCGTCACTCTGCTGCGATCCCTCCGACTTAGCACGCTCCGGTGAATCATCGACCGGACGGCTGTCCAAGGATCTCTCTCACTCTGGCGGAACATCGTCTGAACGACCGGCGCGTCCAGTGGATTTTCCACTAACGCCCGATGCACACTCTGCTGGGAGTGTGCGCCTTGGCACCCTAGGTGCCTCATCCGCCGGATCCTTACGGTGGATCTCCTCATCAGCTTGATTGTCATCGGAGTCCTCCGCGTTGGCTGCCACCGCTGGTGCACCTTCGCGCTCTGATGCCGCATCCTCAACTTCGGCGTCCGCCGGTTCCTTCTCATAGTCAAGGAGCTGGAACTACTCCCTCGTCTTTGGAGAGTCCACAACGCCCACGTCGTTGCTGATGATGTAGCTCTGCTGCTCGTCAAACTCGAAGTCTCGGCTGCGGATTAACTCCTCCTTGCGCATGTCGTAGAGCCGATACGCCTTATGCGCGCTCTCATAGCCAAGGAAGAGATACGATTTTGCCCGCGGCACTAGCTTGCTGTCACGCCTCTGCGCAGCCTGCACCACCGCGTGCGCCTTGCACCCGAACACTTTCAGGTGTGCCACACTTGGCTTGTGCCTGCTCCAAACCTCCTGCGGCATCTTCTAGCCGCTCCTCCCCTTCAGCACCGTTGTACGAGTGAGGTTGATGTTGTAGCTAGCCGTACGCACAACTTCCACCCAGAAGCTTTGCGGCAATTCCGCATCCACCAACATGGTCCGTACCATGTTCAGTAGCGTCTGGTTCGCCCGTTTTGCCACGCCATTTGACTGATGCAGATACGGCGTAGTTTGTTGCCATTTTATGCCCTGCTGCTTCATCCACCCGCTACAGCCCACGTACTCTCTGCCGTTGTCACTGCGTAGTGCTCTGACCTTCCGGTCAGCCTGCCTCTCCACCGCGGCCGCACACTCTTTCAACCGGTCCAGGACCTCGCCTTTCCACTTCATGAAGTACATGAAGAGTTTTCTGTTGTAGTCATCAATGAAGGTGACAAAGTGACACGCGCCGCTCTTTGACGGCGCCTTGAATGGTCCGCACACGTCGTTGTGCACAACCTCCAGCAGGTTCGAGGCGTGATTCACGTTCTCGTTGAACGGTTTGCGTCTTGCCGTGCCCAAAATGCAAGGCTCGCTCTTTTTGTGCACTGTTGCATCTGTCGCCTCTTTTGCACCGTCGATGATGAGGCCGCGTACCAGCTCACGCTTTGCCATCTCCCTCACGACTCTGGGTGAGGAATGCCCCAGTCGTCAGTGCCGGAGCTCCAGATCAGCTCCCCCTCCTTTAGCCAGGTTGTCGGTGCGTTCTTGCAAGTCTGCTGAATCTGTCGCCGCGGGGATCACCTTGGTCTCCACAATATAGAGGCCTCCCTCGCGCTTAGCCTCCAGCACGGGCTCACCGCCACCGTCCTTCCGCACGACTGCCCCTCTTCTCCTAAAGAGCACCTCGTACCCCTTGTCAGTAAGATGGCTGACACTTAGGATGTCAGCCAAGCCAGGTACGTGCTGCACGTTCTTGATCACGCACTGCACCCGCTTCCCACCAACCACCACCTCCACGTCCACATCTCCTTGGCCTGCCGCCGGCTCGATCTTGTCGTTCGCGGCCACCATGGACTTGCTGGACTTGATGTAGTTGATGAACCCGACCTTCTCAACCTGGGTGTGCTCCTCGGCTCCGAAGTCAAGGCATCGCCGGTTAGCCTTCTTGAGGTAGTGGTTCTCAATTCCGTTGAGGAGCGCACTCTTGCCTTTGGCATTCTTGCCGCCAGCCTTTGCCTCCTCGGTGCACTCCTTGCCGCAGTTGCGGCACGCACCCTTCTTGGCGCCCTTCTTGCCGCCGCCATGTCCGCCACCTCCCTTGCCCCCACTTCCAGGGCTGCAACCACGCGTTGTGCTCTATCGGCCCTCGTCACCAAAATGCCACCATGCGTTTTGGTGACGAGGGCCGATGAGGAAGACGAGGACTCCTTGTAGCTCCGTCGCTGCATCTCGTTGTGGATGTACTCTGCGACAACACCATAGGTGAGCTTGTCCTCCGCCCATCATCCCAAGACTGTGATGAGAGGGCTCCAACTGTGAAGAAGGGCCATGAGGAGGACCATCGCCTGCAGTTGCGTGTCGATCTTCCACCCCACATCGTTGCATTGTGAGGCAAGCGACTCGATCTGCTGCATGGCGGTGATGACATCATCTCCCTCCTCGATTCTCACCGTCAGGAGTCGCTTCATGGCAAAGATTTTGTTTGCCAGCGACTTGGATTGATGGATGGCACAGAGTTTTTGCCAAGCTTCGGCTGCCAGCTTGCAGCCCTGGAAGTAACCCCACTGAGACTCGGCCATCCCGGACACGAGCACCATGAGCGCCTCCGTGTTCTTCTTTGCGAGTGTCTCCTTCTGCGCTTCCGTCGCCGTCGCTTCGTCAAGGACTTCCGTTCCCTTCATGACCTCCAGTAGCCCCTTATGTGCGAGGTGCAGCTCGAAGTGCCACCTCCATAGCCCGTAGCCAGGGCCACCAACATACTTCTGGATGGGCTGTGTCTCCTTCTCTGCCATTTGCGCAGTCTTCAACTCCGGGACCTCAGAGCTTGACGGCTATGTCGTCCCTGACGACAGTCCCGTCCGCTGCGAAAGCCGTGAGTGATGTGTAGACCGGTCAGGGCCGTGGGCCCATAACCCTTTGTCAGAAACTGGGTCCCGAGTGAAGGCAGTTCCAACGTGGCCCGACGGGTCTACTTGGCTCACGGCTATGTTTTGTGCAGGTTCTGAGTCTAAGCGTGAGCTTTCTGGTCGCCTCACGCTATGTGTCTGGAAGTTAAAGGCATTTGTGAGACAGTCATGTTTGCGAAGGGAATAACGCGATTTTGCATTAGTTTTTTAACATGGACATGATATGAACATTTATAGGGCTAGTCCTTAGCTCTTCAAAGCAATAAACCATGCGTGATTCGGATAACCGTAGCTCCCGCAACGTCAGTCGAAGCGCAGCACCCCAAACCAGCCGCTCACTCGGCGACGCGCACCACGTCGCCCGCCGAGGCGCCTTCACACATCAAGGACCCATCAAAACGCCATTCCGGAGGCGCAGATGTCCCTACGTGTAGTGGCGGCATCCCTTGCGCCTTTGGGGTCTGTTTTGATGAGTTAATCATCGCGTTTGGTGATGGGGATGGATGTGGGTCGAAACCTGTTCGCGAACCTGCAGTCGGAATTTTGACTAAGTCCCCGAGTAACAAAATGCACTACTGAGTTCTGGACGCCGAGCCAGAAATTTGGCTGAGTCCTCAGTAACAAACTGCAATACTGGCATAGGGCAGATCATTCGCCAGACGCCTCGGCAGCCCTTCCGGAGAAAAATCTCCAGATGGAATTTTGTTTCTCGGTCAGGTGGATTATCCACCTCCGGTCGAACCGCGGCCGACTCCCAGAGCCGCCGCGCACACCCCAACTTTGGAAGCCCATGTCTCCCTCGTTACTTGTCCGATTCCGGTGAAACAACTTCCACCGGATTCAGCAACTTGTCCAATTTTAGGGGCAATCCTCTATTTTAGGATCCAAGCAATTTTGAAGTCTCCAGATCCGTTGACAAGGGTTTTCCTCTCTCTGGCGGCTCGTCGGCGCCTCCCGATGCCGCACTTGGGCATGCAGAGAGGCAAATCTTCAACAGCTCCCTCCTCCCCCCCACACCCACTCGTTCACTTGCTCCCTCAGCGATCGAACGAGCGAGCGTGCACGGGAGGGAGGGCCGGACAAGCCGGATACCCCCTCCCCCACTACTTTTTTTCTCCGTTTGTCCACCTTAGGGGTAATCGAGAAAAAGGGAGGGGGGGCGAGTAACAAAAATACGAAAAGGGGTACGCCTGAAAGCGAGTGGAAAAAGAAAGAAAGAAAAAAACCAAAAAGGGGGTGGAGGGTGAGGGCAAAAGAAAAAAAGGAAAACAAAAAGGAGGAGCGAGGGCTGAAGGCGAGCAGAGAGAATAACGACAAAAAAAAATCTTTCAATCCCTGCCGCCGAAAACCGCAGCCGCGACCCGTCTAGCAACAGCTGCAACAGTTGTACTTGTAGCCGCGATAGCAAGGATAACAGCTTCCGTAACAGCAACGACGGTGGCGGTGGAGTGTCGATGACTGCATAGTGTACAACACTTGCTGCAGCGCTTGTAGTCTCCTCTTCCCGGTTGACAGCGGACTGTCGTCGGCGGCGACTTCTTTTTCGAGACGCGTCCTAAACCGGCGTCTTCCTGGGGCCGGTGGATTGCTACACATACTTCACTCCGTAGGATCGACGGCAGATTCGAGTCTTTCCATCTCCGAGGGCTGGGTCGTCTACCGCTTGGAGCAGCAGCCATACCTGCAGCCGCCACCCCTTCTCGTCTTGGAGCAATCCTCGCTCTATTAGTGATAGCAGCATTAGTGGCCGCAATTATTCAGACTCTAGTCTCCGAGCATGCTGTGGTAGTGCAGCTCATCTTGTCTGGTCACGTTTACTGACCCGGACGCCGTGACCTCGAGGAGTGACAGTACCTACTGGCCTCATTCTCTCCCGTGGCTTGGTGTTGACCACCGGGAGTAGGTACCTCCGGTACCTATCCATTGTCCAGTGCACGAGATGAGTGCGCGGACATCTGAGCAGGGGCCTTGTGCGTTCGCCTGTTACTACTGTGGTGATGGACGTCTTGGTTGGCGTCGCTGTTGGACTCGCCCTCCTGGCTGGCATCCACCTTGGCTACAGCCTCGTCCGATCCTGTGTCCTCCACAGCATACGAATCTGCCGGCATTGGTAGATCCCCTAGCTGGACCTCTGGCGAGCATGTTTGCCGAGATCCACGGATTGCGGTAGACGGTGCAGCGGATTTGTGACCTCGTCGTCACTGAGCGTGCTTCTGCTACTCGTGTGTCGACGGCCTCTTCAATCACATCTCCTCCATCATCTCCTCCTTCCTCATCCAATGGTGTACCTTGAGATCCACCTGCCAGCGAGTCACAGGCTGCCACCATCCTTTTTATACCTCACTCTGTTATGACCATGATGCCACCTTGCGATGACATGTCTTCATGTAGTCGTTCCAGTCGAGTGACCCCACGACGTCGGCGTCAGCGCTCTGCACATCGTGCTTGCACCGGTTTTGATACATCCTCCACCTCCTCGGCCTCCAGTGCTGTACCTATTGAGGGGGAGTGTGGTCACCGCACATTGCCTGATGTGATAGTAGCAACAGGATCCGCACTCGCGCCGGGCCGTGGTGCCCGAGCGTTAGCCCAGGCAGACTCAGATGATACAGTGACATCACATGGCGTGGAGTCCGATCCTGACATGGCGTTCATGGTGGAAACTTTCGTTTCATCGAGCTCGACTTCCATGTCCGGGCTGGATCCAGATCTTCTATAGCAGCAGGTTACAACAGGAGGAGTGCAGGTCCCACGTGCCTTGGTAGTGCCACTCACGACTCCGACTGGTGGCGACCTGGCAGTGGCACAGGAGTGTTGTGCGGATTGTGATGGCCCATACGGATCTCCGGGGGCGTTGGCGCACGAGATTCACATCAGTACGACACCAGTCGCAGTGCATGGGCAGAGTCCGTAGGCCGATCTTTTAGAGGTTGAGGCATTCTTGAGAGTAGCAGTTCTGAGAGATGTCACTGGGACATGTGCTGCAGCAGACTCAGCAGGCTTCACCGTGTCATCCACGCTACCTGAGGACCAGCTTCAGCATGAGGAGTCGCCTATGTTCCCAGAGTCTACGTCCCGTGCACAGGATGGAGCAGCGATATACGTTACGGAGTTAGATGGTGGTCTTCACTCCATTATCGAGCAGGTGGCATGGACCGATCTCCCCGACGAGAGAGCGCGTGAGCGATAGTTGCGCTTGTTGGTCGCCTTGACGCGCATTGTCGAGCCGGAGTCCTGCACACCTGTGTCCACTACGACGGCAGTCGAGGATATTGGAACAGATCTGTACACGCGGATGGAGTCACCTGATCAGCAGGAGCTGAGTTTTGCCCCCTCGTTTTCACCTGTTGGTGACCCTGCTGATCACATCGATGCTAAGAGTGGTAGTACCTGCACGGACGACATTTCCACATGCTCCACGGATTCTGACGACTCCTCCTCCTTCTCTCTTGGCATGCGATCGCTCACTCCTCGCATGACAGACACGAGCTGTGGTGTGGATGCGACACTTGCAGCTGCATCCGTTGTTCCAGCGTCTCAGCACATTGCAAGCTTGGTTGACCCCCAAGAGGATACAGCAGCACCAGTTCCATTGTCTTCAGTAGCAGAGATGCAGATGGCGCTGTACTCACGAGTTGTACATTCTACATGTGCAGCATCCAGGGAGGCAGAGTTTATCC
Organism: Penium margaritaceum; assembly: GCA_023375785.1. Lineage (NCBI taxonomy): Eukaryota > Viridiplantae > Streptophyta > Zygnematophyceae > Desmidiales > Peniaceae > Penium > Penium margaritaceum. Next base: position 23,628 of record SZWC01017514.1, on the reverse strand, counting down.
TACACCAGGTTGACATGGGCAACCTCGACATGTCCGAGGCAGATTATGCTGATCTGCAGGAGCGTGTAGTCATGCTACAGCGGGAGATGGTGGCAGCGCGTGAGCGATTCTCAGAGGAGGGGATCATCACTGCTATCGGCAGGAGCCTTCCGCCAGCAGCATCTAGCACACCCATACTCAGGGAGGATCTTGTACGAGCTTCGAGTATGACGTCCGTTGGAGACACTGTCACAGGAGAGGTGAGCGCGCCTTCGTCTTCCGCCATCCTCGCTCCTGTGGACCCCATCATCTCTCCTCCTTCTTCTACTACAGCCATCACGCACATTCATCCACCCAAATCACCCGCCCCATTGTCATCTTCATCCACGAGTGGTGATCCGGTTCGTTGCTCCAGCCCTCCTCCTTTAGCAGTACACCCTTGTGCCTCAGGATGTGCTATCCCGTGTCGGAGGCCAGCTCCGCCACTTCATCCACGCATGTGTGCTGCTCGCCCATTCCCTTTCCTTCGGCGTACACAGATGCATCGCAGTAGAGCAGAGACAAGAGAGACTGTGAGTTGGGACCCTTGGCAGTCACACGAGGACTGGTACACCCCAGGTGATGCAGCTGCGATGTGAGGAGTCGTAGCCGGAGACACCACTTTGTCTTTGAGGGCGGGAGCCGACTCGCACGTGACAGGGGGAGCTATCTCCACATGACGGACACACCACATGACTCATCGCCCAGGATCTATTCAGCTATGACATCAACATCTCCATTGAGGACATCGTTACCAGGTTCATCTTCCCAGGGGGAGTGTTGCATGGACCTCGACCTGACGCAACGTCATGGAAGATGCATGGCGTGATCCATGCTCTGTTGTGAGCATCTACAACATCCCGCATGTGGCTCATGCTACGTGCCTGCACAGTTGCATGTGGATGGCAGCATGCTGTTGGTCGAGACCCAGACACTTGGTGCGTTGTACCAGTGTCACGAGGAGACCATGTGATCATGTGTCTTAGTATGTGGCTATATTGTGTGTGGCATGTGCATGCAAGCTGTTGGTTGAGACCCGGACACATGGTGCGATGCACCCGTGTTATGAGGAGATCCTCCCATGATCCTGTGTTTGGATGATGATACTATTGTGTTGGATTGCTCGTAGCGGTCTAGACCCGAGCACAGGTACTGCCAGTGTCACGAGGAGACCCGCTTGTCGCCTGACATGTGTGTGATGTTCATTACACTGGTTTGTGCATGTGTGCATCACTCCTCTCATGGTCGAGACCCAGACACTTGGTAGCATGTGCCAGTGTCTAGGGAGACCTTAGGTGGGTAGCAGAGGTGTGTGTGTGTGGTTGCCTGGTGCATATTGTGGTTTGGCATACGTTATTGTTCCATGCCTCCGTTCATNGTCTAGACCCGAGCACAGGTACTGCCAGTGTCACGAGGAGACCCGCTTGTCGCCTGACATGTGTGTGATGTTCATTACACTGGTTTGTGCATGTGTGCATCACTCCTCTCATGGTCGAGACCCAGACACTTGGTAGCATGTGCCAGTGTCTAGGGAGACCTTAGGTGGGTAGCAGAGGTGTGTGTGTGTGGTTGCCTGGTGCATATTGTGGTTTGGCATACGTTATTGTTCCATGCCTCCGTTCATTCGTTCTGGCGTGGACGACTATGTTAGCTAGGGGGAGTGTTGGTTTGTGTGGCTTTCACCCGTCACGACCGACACCGCTAGTTTACCGATATACCCACATTCGGGGTATATGGTAGAGGAGGGCGTGACGACACGACGGGCCTCCGGACTACACCGAGACTTCTCCAGCACCTACAACAATGTCGGCGAGACGCGGTCGATGCATTCTGGCAGCCATGTGGGCTTGTCAGGAGGTAGGAGAGTTTTCTCGGCAGGTTGAGACCCACGCACCCGGTGGATTTTACCGGTGCAACGAGGAGACCCGATTGCTGTTGTGGGGCTTCCGATGTTCGAAAAGCCGTCTGTGATGTGTGGACGTTGATTCCGAGATTTTTTGGCACTGCTCATATTTTCTCGGTGGTCGAGACCCATGCACTCGGAGAGCTGTTCCGTTACCTCGAGGAGACCACCTTTGTTGCTGTCATGGTGTATGCAGTGTGTTCTCCTTGTTGACTCATTTGGGTTCAGCAGGGGTGACGGGGCCCGGTGCGGCAGATGTCGACAACCCTATATAAGCCCTCTAGGGGCTTATTTGTAAACTCTCCTTGTTCTTTTAGATTCAGCGTTCCACACTTAGCCAAATTCTTACCGTCTTGTATCGCACTCACACGCAGAGCTCATGTTCATTCTTGCATGGGACTGCATGCCATAAAATATTTCCAATTGGTGCTTGCCGGGGTGCTTTGCGGTTTTTCTGCAGACGTTAGAGTTTTCTCGGTGGACTGGCTCTTGAGCCTGATTTGTATGTTTTGCATTGTCTGTCCTACAATCGGTGCCGGACTTATGTGTGTGACCAGTTGTAGAGTCTGGCTCAAGATTTTGCATGTCTAGGTTAAGACGCCGTAACGTTCTAATTTGTCTGCGCAGAGTTACGACCAAAACAATGTTTTTGGGCCGGTTTTATGACAGACCTTGCACCGACGCGTGCGACACTTGTCATGCGTCGCAACAAGTATTTATGCCGTGGGCCTGTCATTTGTTAACTCTCTCTGAAATTGCATTTAGTTATGTGTTTCCTGACAGTGTGTACATGTCCCTACCCAGACCCTTGTAGTTTTGTGCGTGACTTGTGACTGTCGTCACACACTGACTGAGCGCTGACACTTAAGTGGCAAGCGATTAGGAAGGTTCTAGAAAGTTTCTCATGGAATCAGAGCAAACGAGCCACAGCTCGTTGTGTTGTGCAGTAGAGACGCAAAAGCAGCAGCAATAGTGAGTGGCAGCAGCGGCAGCCATCCATACCTGTAGTAGCAGATCCAGAAGGGACCCACCATGATTACGTAACAACGAAACGGTGGAGGTAGCGTAGACAATGGCAGCAGCTGCAAGCAACAGCAATTGTAGCAGCAAATAGCGGTGGGAATCACTTGCAATGATAGTGACTGCGGGCAGTAACTGGTATAGTAGCAGCACTGGGTGGCAGCAGTAGCCATGTCTGGCTACCGGAGTGTACACAAAAAGGGAGGAGAAGCAGGTCTTAGGAGAAGCAGCAACTTGCGGCAACGGCTATGAGCAGTGGCAGCATGCAGCAGCGGCAGCAGCTTGTAGAAGCGGCGGCATCAGCAGCCACGAGTTGCAACAGCACCGCAACAGATGTAGCACCAACCGTAGCAACAGTAGCTTGGAGTTGCCGCAACAAAAGCTATAGTAGCGGCGGCTTACAACAGCAGAGGCGGCTGACAGCCACAATAGCAGCCGCAGCAGCAGCGGTGGTAGCACACACCTGTAGCAGCAGCGGCGACGGGAAGCAGCCGTAGCAGTCGCAGTGACGGTGATCAGCTGCAACGGCAGCTGTAGCAGGCGGCAGCAGCAAACAGCAGCAGCAATAGCAAGCGGCAACAGCTGCAGGAAACTGCCAACACTAGCAGCAGGTGGTAGTGACTAGCAACAGCAGCAGCAGCAGCGGCAAGCTGTTGCAACCGCAGCAGTAGCCCGTGCTACAGTGGCAGTCGCAGCGGCAGCAGTCACTGCAGCTGCTTGCTCGCATCGCAAAGTTACATTGTAGCTTTGCAATGGGAGCAATCAGCGCGAAGCTGCATGCTTGCTGAGCGAGCTTGCCGAGTGAGCTCGCTCGACGACATCAATGAGATCGCTCGCTCGACAACCTCGCTCGAGCCGAGGGTCGAGCTGGACAGCCAAAAAAAGGAGGGGGAGAGGATAGAGGGGGAATCCTCGAGTGGGGCACCCCAGAAAACCCCAAAGGGGACACCCAAGGAGGTGGCACCATCACACATTATGAAATGAAGAAAGAGGACGGAGAGGTCCTCGAGTGGTGCATTCGAGTAAGGCCCGAGAAGGGGTACCCCACTCGCGCCGAGCGTTTGGTGAACAAATAGAAAGGGTGAGTTCTTCTTTTTGTTTTTTTTTAAATATGTTACCTTTTAGTGTGGCTTGAGGCCACTACCGTCGGCTGACAACGGGAACCGCTGTAGTAGCAGCCGCAGCGAGAGTTACAACAGCAACAACCGCAACAAAGGTGGCTTGAGGCCACAACCGTCTGTTGACGACGGCACCCGATGTAGCATCAACGGCACCGAAGGCGACTTGAGCTCGCATGTTGTGATAGTTGTGCCATCGCTACCGGGTGCAACATTGTAGCAACACACTATGGCTGAGGTTGTCGCCGTGACTGACACCATCGCAGCCCGTTTGAGAGACATTGCTGCATTCGTATCCCTCCACCTGGTGCTTTGCGCTACCGGGGCCGAGTGTGTGAGATTATCACCTATGCTCAGCTCTCGACATGAGCTACACAGTGTGGACGTGGGCATTGCCAGTGCCGTGGTCTGCGCCTGAGCCTCAGTCGTGGCAACCGCCACAGGTATAGTGGTGGATGCAGCCATGGCATGCGTCTCACTTGTCTTCAGGGTTTTCGTGCCACTACTATTGAGATAGGCAGCATGGCTGGCGCGAGTGCCGAAAGCGTCCTCGTGGGTGGCATCCCCCTTGGGTACGATCCTCCCCACCTCCTCCTTCCGTGGATACGTCACCAAGTGATGCCACAATGCTTCTGCATGGTGATATGGCCGCCCTACACATTGAGGTCCGGAACCTCAAGCGCATGGTCCAACAGCTCCTTGACCACGTGATTTTTGAGCGAGCTGCCACTCCACCGTAGGTGTTACCTCCCACTTCATCTTCATCTTCCTCCCGATCCTGCATCCCTTCCTCCGACAATGCTATTATGCCAGATCTCTCCTCTACATCCGTCGCCCTCTGCTCCATCTTGGAGGCTGTCGGCATCATACTGACGGATGGACCCTCTGCCCCTATCCGTACCGCTTGTTCATGCACTCATCGTGCGCGACGACGAGCTGCTCGTCTTGCACGTCGCTTGCAGGTAGCACCATCAGATGTGACTGTGGGAGGAATCACAGGTTACAAGACCCCCTCCTGTCCATGGGTTGGTCTGCCGAGTCCCCACAGCTCTTGCCGAGGTGTCCGTCGGGGAGGGGATGGTTTTTTTGTTGACGACCCCGGTGGAGCTCAGCATTGGTGAGGCATCTGTTGTACAATGCAGGATGGTTGAGGTGGATGACACTACACAACAGACTTAGCTAGCGGAGAGTTTGACGGGGGGAGACGTTCGCCCTGATGGAGATTCTTTGTGAGAGGAGGATTGGTCCGATGCTGAGTCAGAGTCGGGGATGGAGATGGTGATTGTTGATATCTTGGCGGATGACGTGACGACGGCCGATGCAGGAGGTGCGCCTGACAATGTGTGCGCTCCCGCATTAGCTGGTGTGGAGACAGCTGCCATGGTGCTAGGAGCAGGAGGAGGAGGAGCAGGTGATAGAGATGCTGATGCTCGGCCCATAGCAGCCGCCCAGGTGGTTGTGACTGATAGTGTTGGGCAGCAGGAGCAGGTGATGGACCGCTAGGACGAGGCAGACTTATTCTATGAGGATGCGTCGTCCGTCATGGAGTGGTTAAACGTAGGGTCAGAGGCAGACGTAGAGGCCTTGTGTGCTGCCGTTGTTGCAGTAGACACAACATGAGCACGAGATGGCCCCTCGGTGACAGCAGATGTCTGCATGTGTGGCGTGGAGGATGCAGAGCGAGTTGTAGACCTCTGGCTCATTGCTGCTCTGACCAGCGTCGCTGACACCATGACGGTTTTAGCTGACGACATAGGTACTCTCTTCCAAGCTGCAGTTCCTCTACCCAAGTGCCTCTTCTCCACGGTTGACGAGCAAGAGGAAGTTGTGGCTGGAGCGGAGGCACACGTGCAGAGTCTTCACACCAAGCTTCGAGAGGCCAGCAGTTGCTGTTACGCTACGGATGTTCAAGCACGACGGGCTATCGAGGAGTGTGTGGAGGATGTACACATGCGTCTTGAGGTAGCTAACTGGTCGCTACAGGATGCACGTGTGGGACAGGTGCATCTCGAGCAGCAGGTGGATGATGGGCTACGCACCAGAGGATGCTAGGAGCATTACGGCACTGACCGCACCTTTGATGACCGCGACATTGCTAGGGATGTAGTTGTACTTACAGATGCCGACGTCCGGCCAGCAGCTGATGGCCGAGCGACGGGTGTGTCACGAGCAGCAGGTACCTCTGCAGCAACCGTTCCTACAGCCCAGACGACTTACGTGGGGACTCGTTGTCTTGCGCTCACGCTCTATGAGCACCTTGTGGCTCGGCGGCACCTGAGTAAAAAACTAACGTAGAGGACGTCGACTTGTGGGACGAGGAGGTGCAGCTCCACTCCTTCCTACGGGTTGAGATTGCGAGGCTACAGGAGGCTTTGGCTCGTGCCGACACGCACACGATCGCGGTCCACTGTCAGGTTTGTTCCACGACTTAATGCCTACATGCCGCAGATGCAGCCAGTCGGTTGGTTGCCACGTTAGATCTTGTTGAGCTCCACACGTGTCTTGACGCTGCGGAGGCCACGAGGTGATATGCAGCTCAGTAGTTGGAGGCCATACAACAGGAGATTGTTTTGGAGGAGGCCCTTAGCGCAACACTAGTCACATTAGCAGATGAAGACAACATCAACGATAACGACAGCGACGGCGGCACTCCGGGGTGAGGCTCTGTGCGATCACATCCCACCTGCATCATCATCACCCTTGCTATTGCTGTGCAGGGGTATGTGGCCATGGAGGAGCTGTGCTCCCTCCTCAAGGATTATGTTGGGAGCATATATTAGCTTTGCTCATATCTTTAGCCTCTCCAGCCCAGGTGGAGTGTTGGTGTGTGGGTTTGGCCTGACACTGTTTTGAGGACAGCGAGGTTACTTGGGATGTGGTACGATGCTAGGGTCGAGGTTATGCCGGTCGAGACCCGTGCACCTGGTGAGTTCTACCAGTATGACGTGGAGACCCATTGCCTACATGTGCTATGCATGATCCATGCATGGTGTGGTCAAGACCCGGACACCCAGAGACATTTTCCGGGGTCACGAGGAGCCCTTGTTTCCTTGTCTCTCTTGCATGACGTTTGACATGTGTTATACATGATCCATGCATGGTGTGGTCGAGACCCGGACACCCGGAGACATTTTCCAGGGTCACGAGGAGACCTTGTTTCTCTGTCTCTCTTGCATGATGTTTGACACGTAGGTGTGTGATTGACTTCTTGCATGGTCGCGACCCGAGCACTTGGTAGGATGCATCATTGTCACGAGGAGACCCTGTGCTATGGTATGCTTGATCGGTGCTTGCTATGATTGGTTGCCTGAGACATCCTTCCTTGCCTTCCCTCAGACATTGTTACATTGATAGTTGTTTCAGCCAAGGGGAGTGTTCGTGTGTGTGGCTTCCACCCGTCACGAGCGACAGCTAGGAGAACAGCGGTACAGGAGAGCGATACGACATGATCCCCGATGCGGACCCCACAGGTACCGGCACGTCGGCAGGTGGTGGACCACCCACTTGGAGCTGAGTGACGACTGCCCCAGCATCGTGGATGCTGTCTTGGACCTTCTGCAATTTTTCTGTAGCCTATCCTTGATGCGGACGAAGGTGGCGCCGGAGTACCGACAAGTGGTGGCTCCACTCACCACCAACTGTGAGAGAGTTGCCATGACGTCCTGGGTGCTTGCCGCGGTGCTTTGCGGTTTTTTCTGCAGACGCTAGAGTTTTCTTGGTGGACTGGCTCTTGAGCCTGATTTGTATTTTTTGCATTGTCTGTCCACCGATCGGTGCCGGACTTATGCGTGTGACCAGTCGTAGCGTCCAGCTCAAGATTTTGCATCTCTAGGTTCAGACGGCATAGCGTTCTGATTTGTCTGCGCAGAGCTACGGCCAAAACAGTTTTTTGGCCGGTTGTAGGACAGACCTTGCACCGCCGCGTGCGACACCCGTCATGCACCGCGGCAGGTATTTATGCTATGGACCTGTCATTTAACAACTCTCTCTGCAATTGTATTCAATTATGTACTTCCTGACACTGTGTATGTGTCCCTTTCCAGACCCTCACGGTTTTGTGCATGACTTGTAATTGTCGTCACACACTGACTGAGCGTTCACGCTTAGTTAAGTGGCAAGCGGTTAGGAAGGTTCTAGGAAGTTTCTCACTAGCACTTTTTGTGGTTTGTCATTTGGACAGCCAAGGAGCCCGCACGGCTGCATGGTTCTCCTTTGCTAGGCTTTTGGAGCTTGCAGCTGGGTCAGAGTAATTTCTTACAGGTTGGTTGGACTTGTGTACTTAGTTGCACTCACGTGGGTGATACTACATCTGTACACTTGTTTCTTTGTTGTCACTTCTACTTACCTATGCATGTCTTTGCTGTCTCTCCACCAATTCAAGTGTCGTCAGTCATGTTGTGTTCACCACACTGTGACCTCTCACGCAGAACGTCGCTAGGAGGGTTCTCTCATTCCCTTACGGTGTGAGAGTAGCAAGGAGACATGACCTCTTCATCCCACCATATAGCACGTAGCAAAGACAACAAAAAAATCTGGGCTAGGCTAGGCTAGGCTGGATGGGACGTACAGGTCCTGGCAACGTGGAGGCCTTGAGCTGAGGGGTCATGTCGGGTAGTCCTCCGGCGGAGTAGGAGGCAGAATGCTAACGAAACTTCTTCGACAGTTTCCCTCGTTGTCCTTCTTGGTGGCAACGTGCAATGCGAGTGGAGGTGATTTAGGCCACCACAACAGCGTTGGCCGCCATAGCAGCAATTTTTGACTACCCTTATTGGAAGAGGAGTCAACTCACAAGCTGTTACAGCAGCGGCAAGAATAGGAGTAGCATCAGCAGCCACAACAACAGTAGTAGTCGCAACAGAAGCAGCAGTAGCAGCAACAGTAGTAGTAGCAGTAGCAGTAGCGGTCGCAACAACAGCCGTGGCTATCCGAACCCCTCGCTGCATTGTGTCCTTGTGCAGCAACTGGTTCATTAGCACCAACACCGGCAACAGCAGCAGCCGCACTCCGGCCATAGCTACAACAGCAGCTGCAACAGCAGTTCCAGCACCCATAGTAGCTGTAGTGACTCTAACAGCTGCAACCACAGCCAAAAATCATAGTAGCAACACAGCAGCCACAACAGCAGGACAACAACAACAACTGTGCTCGCTTCCGCCTCCTGAACCCACGTGTTGATGAGTCCGGGCCATCAACCGACGGACTCATCGTTCGACCCCCCCCCCTCCCACCTGCTCCTGGCTTGCAAGCGAGGGTCAAGCCGTCTCTACCAAAAAATCTGGTGTGGGAGAGACTTTTCACCCCTCTCTACCCCGGGTGAACCCGGATCTCATCTTGAATTCAACCTTCTCACAGGTGGTTTGGTTTTCTTTCATTTCCACTCTTTTTTTTTCTTTCCTTCAGTTTTCTTTTCTCCTTTTGTTTTTACTTTTACTTTGTCTCATCCTTTTCTGCACGTCGTCGAGACCCGGACATATGAGGATTTGTCCCGTGCCCTCGAGAGACAGTGCGCCCCCCCCCCCCCCCCCCTTTTTTTACCCCCATCCTTTTTGGTCGAGACCCCCACACGTGGGAGTCTCACCCGGTGTGATGGGAGACCACCTTCGTCATGTCCTTGCCGGTTCCTCCGCACAGTTGGACTTTTGTGCCAGCTTCTCCCGCATTGGCTGTACCCCACCCAGGGTGGCGTTGGCTTCCGCCGCCGTACTATCCTGCAGTCTATGGGCCACCTTCTTCATCCTACACCCCTCCCTCGTGGCTCCAATCAGTAACTCCATCTCTCTCCCCACCATCTGGTGGATCCTTTCTCGAGCTTCTGCATAGTCTGGACACTTCTTCACCGGCCTCTGTATTCCCTCTTCCTCCTCAGCCTCCCGTGGTCGACTCGGGTTTGAGTTTGGCTGTTGAGTGCGGGGGGTCACCGTTGTTAGTCAAGTGGAGCCCTTCGGGGCGCGTCAGATTGTGGGGCTGTGTCGTCTTGGAGTGGGTTGACCAATGGCAGCCATTCTCTGTCTCCTTGCCGTGACTTCTAGGTGTACTGCTTCCCCTATTGCTCTTACTTTCAGGGTCGCGCAATTTCATGTGACCACTTTGTCTTGTGTGTAGAGTGGCTTCTGGATCATCGATTGCGGAGCCACACATCACATGACGTCGTCTCGTGCCGCATCTATCACGTTGGGGCCTAATGGTGGTGTAAGTTATATTCGCATTGGTTCTGGCCAGATATTACCAGTTCAGGGCGCTGGTGTTGTGCATTTTCTTGGTCCGTCAGGTGATGTGTTCTTGCTTGATTTCCTCTTTGGCCCTGCGCTTGAGGTCAGCTTGCTTTCTGTCACTGCCTTGGATGATAAATGCATGGACTTCGTTTCCTCTTGTAGCATTGGCACCGTGTCGCTGTAGTTGTCTGGCGATCGAATTCTCCATGGTCTGCATTGCGATAAATTGTATCCTGTACTCTTGTTTACACTGTCAACCACCGCTGCTACAGCTGCACATGTGCATGTTGCTCCCTCGCTTTCCCCTACACACACACACGTTTCCTCCATTGCAGTCTGTGTCACGTGCATACATCTTCCATCCATAGCCTCTTGCATCATTAGCGTGCTCTTGACCCTGGCACATTCCCTACGCCATGCACTGCTTACTGCCTTGATTGCGCACAAAGCAACTTGCATCGCCCGTCCCTTCTTTCGTTTGACTCACGCATGCTATACCCCCTTGCCCTTGCTCATGCGGACGTCATGGGTCCATTCCTTGATTAATTTCTGGAGGGTGTTGGTGGGTACGTCTTGTGCCTTACGGATAATTGGCTTGTCCAGGCTAAGCGTGATTTTCTGGGCACTCCAGAAAATCGATGTTGGGCCCACGATCGAGTCCTGGCTTATCCAGGCTGGAGCGTGCTTTTCTGGAGTACCCTTCGGTAGTGGCTGCACTCCATATCCCATTGCATTGTCACTAGTGTCATCCTGTAACGCATCTGTGTCATCGCCAGTGTCACCTCCTATCACGTCTGCGTCCTTACTATCATCATCTCCTGTCACATCTACGTCGACACCAACGTCATCGTGTGTCACACCTACATCATTGTCTACGTAACCTCCTATTATAGCTGTGTCATTGCCTACGTCATCTCCTATTGTGACTACATCATCGCCATCGTCATCTGCTGTTGCATCTATGTCATTTCTAGCGCTGTCTCCTGTTGCGTCTGTGTCACCATCGGCGTCGTCTCCCATCGCATCTCTATCATCATCTGCATTGCCGATTGTGGCTGCACTCCATATCCCGTCGCATCCTCGCAGGCCCCGATCTTGTCACCGTTCATTCATGATCCAGGCGGTCGTCTGAGACCATTGCAGTCTGTACCTCACAAAACCACGCTTGCCAGTCGCACGGCCTCAACTGGTCCGTTTGCGATCCTGCGGTCAGTCCGCCCAGTTCACAGTGGTGTCGTTAATCTCGCCACAGCCTAATCCTATCTCTGGTCTTGACGCTCTTGGCATGGCACCGGTTGTGGTGCAACCTAACACTGCACTTGGATATTCTCTCATCACTGATGAGTTCCACCGTGCCATTTTGGCAGCTGGTTCTACTTTGTATCTACCATGTTCCACAGTTGTCACCGCACTCATTGCAAGTGGCACCACCACACCTGTTCCTGAACCAAGCACAGTGCAACAAGCATGATTTGCAGCAGGTGCATCACTCTGGCAGCAGGCTATGCGCGAGTAACTCGTTGCGATCGAGGCGGATGAAGTTTATGAGAAGGTGAAGTTCCCGCTTGGTCGTAAAGCCATGTCAGCTTGTTGGATGTTTTGATGGAAAGAGAGGCCCAATGGCTCAGTGGAACGGTGCGAAGCCCACCTCATATCCAAGGGATTCTCCAAAGTGGCAGGCGTAGATTAAGATGCCACCTTTACCCCTTTTGGCAAGTACATCATTGCAAAAGCGTTGTTGAGTCAAGTGACCCAACATGATTGAGAGCTCCACTAGATGGACGTGAACAATGCCTTCTTGTACGGCAACCTTGAGGAATAGATTTATCTCGCGCATTCTCAAAGATTTGAGGACGGCAAAGATGAATTCTGGCACCTCTGAAAGGTCTTGTATGGTCTGAAGCAATCCCCGCGTTACTGGAACCTCGAGATCTCTGCTACCTTGGAGCGGGGTGGGTATCACTGCAGAATAGAGGACCCAGCTCTAATTGTGAGTGCCTCCTTTGCACCCTTGGTCTCTTTCCTGGTCTTTGAGGACAACCTCTTGATTTTATCCCCCGACCTACAGGCTGTCTAGGTTGTGAAGGATCTCCTCTGGTCTGTGTACAGAATGAAGGATCTTGGTCTAGCTCGTGTCTTTCTTAGAATGGAGATTGAGCGTGATCGCCAGCGTCACACATTACATGTGCATCAGGCTGGTTACGCGAGGATGTTGGGGGAGCATTTTGCTAAGCTATTGGCCATAGTCTCCTGTGTATCCACGCATATGACGCCCACTGGGTAGAGACTTCTTACGTCAACAGACCCAGATCGTCTAAGGGAGCCTGTCAATGTCACGGCGTACCTTCGAGTTATTGGCTCCCTAATGATCCTCGGGACCACGACACACGCAGATGCCTCCTTTGCTATGAATTTCTTGTCACAGTTCTTACAGCATCCGCATCAACTCTATCTGGAGGCTGCTCTGTGCATGGTGTAGTATGTTGTGTCTACCCCACCCCTGTGCATGTGCTTTCACACGCAACCGTTTGTGGTTGTTGATGGATGTATCAACAACAATTGGGCCCATGATCGCGATACGCATAGCCGGTCCGGCTACATCTTCCTTATGGGAGGTACAACCATCTCATGGAAGAGTAGCAAGCAAGGTTGCATAGCACAGAGCTTGACTGACTATGTCGCATCAGGGGTTGGGGTCTATGAGACCATGTGGTTGTGATGCCTCATGCGGCTGCTACTCAAGTCAATTCGCTGCTTACCATCCGTTGCGGCAATGAGAGCACACATCACATAGCAGAGCATGATGGCATATGTCACATGTGCACAAAGCACATTAACATTGAGCATCACTTTGTTCGTGAGCACATTACACGTGACGTTGCATCTGTCGTGGGTGTCGACATGCGGCAGAAGCGTGCAGACTTCCTCACCAAAGCGTTGTACAATAGCAAGTTCAAGTTTGTGGTGCAGAATGTTGGGCTTCTTGCGTATGCTCTTGCTCCTACCTGATTTGTAATCCCCTCTTGCTCCTTCCTCTCTCTTTCACCAGTTCTTGTGTGGTCCCATCTTGTGGCGCTTATCATGCACTAGTGTTGTTGTCGTTTTGTGACCCTTGCTTACTTGTCATGACTTGTGTTTGCGGGTCAAGGGGGAGTTTTGGTGTTTGAGTCACGGTGACCTCTTGACTTGTTTTCACAGCTTGCCGGTATGCCGGGACACTCGACGACTACTTTGACAGCGTTCACACCAGTTGGTGGACCATAATGTACTCACTACAGTTTTTTCAGTGACCCCCTCACTGAGTCCATTTTCTCAGTGGCGCTATCCTTGCTCGTTAATGATCTAGCTGTGTAAAGTTTCTATTTTTGCACCTAATGTTTTTTTTGGTTTGTCATGTGGACAACCGAGGAGCTTGTACAACTATTGGGTTTTCCTTTGCTGGTGTTTTGGAGCTTGCATCCAGGTAAGAGTAATTTCTCACCGGTTGATTGGACTTGTGTGCTTACTTGTGCACACGTGGATGAGACTACATCTGTATACTTGTTTCTTTGTTGTCACTTACTTCTGCTTACCTATTCATATCTTGGACATCTCTCCACTAACTCAAGCGTCGTCTGTTAGGATGTGTCCACCGCAGTGTGATCTCTCATGCAAAATGCCGCTAGGAGGGTTCTCTCATTCCCTTAGTTCTTGTGTGGCTCGAGTCTTCTCTCTAAGTATCTTCTACCAATCCATGGCATCCTGCATGTCTTCCAACACACACATTGTGCTTGATCCCTCACTCCACATCATTCTTCCTTGCCTCCTGGAATCAGAGCAGGCTGAGGGAAATCAAGTCGTCATAGTGAATAAGCGGGGAAAATTCGGCCGTCCATGTCACCGATTCGTGTCATAGTTGTGCTACTACCACACCTTCTGCCTGAACCCACTCTTTTGCTTCTTTCAAAAGAAGCAAGAAGCTGCAATAGTGTGTGAATGATCTTGGAGATGCTAGTTTTGTGTGTGGTGAACATGAAAAGGAGTGGGGAGACTCCAATAATGTAGACACGCTATGGATGTGAAGTTTCTACTTAGAAAAAAAACCAAGACAGGCCGGAGTCCGGAAGCGAGAGTATAAGAATCGGTAGGCACGCAACTCAGTAGGCTGCACTAGTGTGGACAATGAGAAAATGCTAGGAAGCATACTACCTTGCTACTGTTGGCGTGGTGACACAGCTCAGTCAGCTGGTGCACTAGCAAGCAAGCACGTGCAAGAAACAGCAAGAGTTGGGCTAGGGAGACGCGCAAAGTCTTGTAAGCGCCAGTAGCTCAGTAATGCATAGATGAATGATAACTGACAAGCACATAACATATATACCTGCCGTGGCACACGGGGGGTGAAGCACATGGAAGTGTCAGTTTATCCTAAAGCCGGCCCAAACTAACTATTTTGGCTGTAACTCTGCGCATAGGCATTCAAACGCAATGCCGTCTGCACCTAGAGATGCAGAATATTGAGCTGGATGTTACGAATGGTCACATACACAGGTCTGGCACCAATCAATGGACACATGATGTAATACATGAAAATCGGGCTCAAGATCCATTCCACCAAGAAAACCCTACCAACTGCAAAAACACTACAGAGCACCACGGCAAGCACCCAAGATGTCGTGGCAGCTATGTGACAGCTGCGGGTGGGTTGAGCCACCACCCGTCTGTCCTCCGATGCTAGCTGGATCCGCATCAGGGATCTGCATGAACATGGACACGGACGGGTGGTCACAGTAACCTGTACAAATAGACAGGAACGAGTCACATCACAACACTCTCCCATGACCTGATGGTACGCATGTCCATACACATACAAAACTGACACATGTGCGTAACAAGGTGCTCAACACTGAGTACTCACACGCCCCACTATCAGCCACTCTTAGGCAAGGGGTGAAGCACGACATAATGAATGGCTACCATGAAATTCGGTTGAGCTAGTGCCTTGGTCAGGAAGTCAGCTCGTTGCATGTGCGTGCCAATCTAGATGACGGAGATCACCTGTCACTCCACATGATCACGCACAAAGTGAAGATCAATAGCAATGTGCTTTGTGCATGCATGAAACAAACTAGAGTTCTCTGTAATGGCAAGAGCACTCTGGTTCTTACTATGTAGAATGATACTAGGCAAAGACTGACTTAACTCATAGAAATAAACATTGTATCCACACTGCCTCAGGAGCCCCAGCCCCCAACGCAACATACTCAGCCTC
The DNA here is from genome assembly GCA_023375785.1 of Penium margaritaceum. Taxonomy (NCBI): domain Eukaryota; kingdom Viridiplantae; phylum Streptophyta; class Zygnematophyceae; order Desmidiales; family Peniaceae; genus Penium; species Penium margaritaceum. Next base: position 8,109 of record SZWC01017514.1, on the reverse strand, counting down.
TGATGAGGTACGTGTGATACATCTCTTCTTGCCGCTGTGTCACATCACAACGATGCCACCCAGCAAGAACACGCAGCATGTTCGACTGTGCCCATATAGGCTCCACGTTTAGTCACTGTTTGTGTGGCCATCGACAACCAATAAATAACATCATTGAAAGCACGGTCCGAGGTACGGTATAGAGACCGTACCTCGGTCTGTACTTAGCTACACCATAGCACATGACTCGCACAGCCGGGTGTAGGGATCTTGCCCATAGAAACTATAAAAAGTGCAAGGAGGTTAATGGAAATGGCAATGTCAGGTCCTGTAGTTGTTGCCAAGTACATAAAAAAGCCAATCAGGCGCAAGTACGTGGTCATTTTCACTGTCTCCCCTACCCGTGCTGGATCATCCACCTTCAGAGCGTCTTGTTTGTAAGGTGTGATGAGGGTGGAGACTATGGGAACTTCACCAAGGAGGCTAGCAAACCGCTCTCCCACAATGCAAGCGTAACATGCCTGATGTAGCAAGAGTATCCATCACTGACGATCATATATAATCTCCATCTCAAGAAACATAGCTACAAGACCAAGGTCCTCATCCGATAGGTAGCCTGAAGGATTGACTTGGCATCCTTCACAGCCTCCATAGAAGGAGACGCAATCAGGAGGTTGTCCACATAGACCATGATTACGGTGAAGCTCTCAACTATTAGTCTAAGAAAGAGAGAAGGGTCCGCGTCACTCTGCACGTAATCGACACGTGTCAGTGTGCTGGTGATATCCAGGTTATAGCACCTGGATGACTGTTTCAAGCTGTACAAGGCTTTTCACAAGCGCCACACCTTTTCACTGACCTCAATTCTTGGTGGCTCAAACATATAGATCTCCTCCTCTAAGGTGCCATGGAGGAACCCATTGTTCACATCCATCTGGCACATCTTCCAGGCATGGTGAGCAACAATCCCAAACAGATTACGAGCGATGGTCATGCAGCGAACGTGCGCAAAGGTGTCAGTAAAATCTACACCCTCAACTAGTAAGAAGCCTCTGGCCGTCAAGCGATCCCTATAATGATCAAGTGTGCAACCAGGCTTCATTTTCTTGCGAAAGACCAAATTTTGTTGTATACCCTTCTGCCCCAGAAAGAGTTCCACAAGCTCATACAGACCGTGCACACGGATGGCTCTCACCTTATCCTCACAAGCATCACGCCACAATTGTGGATCCTCAACCAAGAGTGCCTCCTTCAATGTTCCTGGATCAGGTGTCGTCAAGGGAGAGCTCCGGGTGGCTAAGACATATGCCTCTTAACTCAGTCTGACCACAAGAAGGCCAGGTGTAGCATCACAAATGACCGAGAACTCTCGGGATACCAAGTCGTGAACAACAAGGCACGTTGGGTGCACCTCTGTTTAGTCCACCTAGAAACTCATACTAAGGGCCTTTGTGCCAGGATCGCCACTTTGAACACTGGGAGTGGTGCATCTAGGTGCTGAATTGACTATCCGCTGAGCCCTGGAGGCCAGTGGTCGAAGACGGCCACCACGCTCACGAGAGTAGCCAAAAGCTGAGCTACTCACATTTTGCTGCATAGCAAGCAACTGGTTCAGATACAGGGACTGTAGGCCTGCTCAGAAGGGGAGAGGATGTAGGATGATCATGGACAGGTCCTGGATTGCACTTTGGAGAAGCAAGTGTAGACAGAGGACCAGGTATGACTGAGGAGACTGCCACAGGCACGAGACGAGGTGTGCCAGAGAAAATTGGCAGAGGCACGGAAGTGGGTTTGCTAGAAGGGAATGGGACTCGCATGCGAGCAGGTATTCCAGAAGGGACTGAGACTTGCATGGGATTGGGTATGCCTGAAGGGAATGAGACTGGCACGGGAGCAGGTGTGCCGAAAGGGAATGAGACTGAGATGGGAGCATGTGTGCTAGAAGGGACTGAGACTGGCACGAGATCAGGTGTGCAAGAGGGGTCAAAGACTAACACGGGATCAAGTGTGCTAGGGGGAGACGACAAGGCCACGAGACTGACAGCCATAATTGCTGGATCATCATCAGTCGGAAAGTGGACCATATGTGCAAAGACCCGGACAGACCCATCTGTAGGTCTCGACTCCCCCATCCACCAGGAAGCCACACAGTTGGGAACGTGATCAATGGCAAGCGAAAGAATTTTGGAAAGGTCGCAGTAGGTGTGAGCCTCAATAAAGAGAGCATTTTGAGACTCGCCACTGCAATGACATGCGGGGTCCCAAAAGAGCCAGGTCTTTGACCGTGGAGAAATACTGAGGAAGGCACGCATGCGACCCTAAGGTGGGACCTTGGATCCCTGTTGGTCCTTGGTATACCAGACGCAGGCTAAGGACCCCCAACACAAACAAGATGGAGGTCGGCGCGATAGCCGAACCATAACTCGTATGGCGTGACTTGGTTTGGAAGAGGACCGTGTGGTAGGGGGTTCCAGACCCACGTCATGTAGGAAAACGTCTCAAAAGACAAAGGAATCTAGAAGACCGCACTCAGACCGCATGGCGCGGATCGCATCCTCCATGGTGCAGTTCCAGTGCTGAGACGTCTCGTTCTGTTGTGGTGTAGTAGGGGCAAAGAGCTAGTGAAAAACACCGCGCTCTACAAAGAAGGTGCCCATCTCGCGTGAGAACTGACCACCACGATCAGAGAGGAACATGTGGAGGGTCTGTTGGAAATCCCCATATCCCTCATTTCTCCTCCGATCACAAATCTGACCACACCAGCGAAAAGCTCACGTCGTCATCTCCTGACCCTCCAAGTTTCAACTTCATCCAATGGTCGGATTTTGAGCAATGAGCAAAAGGAGAAAAGTGGCATAGTTTATGCCACAACTGACCAGAAAGAGAAAAAGTGATGTACTCTGGGTTGCGGGACGTGGCACGGCAAAAGACAGAGAGTCGGGAGAGAGATCGCCACTCATTCTCCCGACTCTCCTGTCTGCCCTACATGGCGGGGTATGGTATGGCTATGGACAGGCCTCTTTAGTCGTTCCACTGATCCATCCATCCGCGGCTCAACTACTCTGCCCTAACTAATCATATGACAATGGTGACATAGACATGTATTGGATATATTCCGGCGTGATTTGTGGAAGTCGACAGAGTGGCTCTGGATGCAAGGACCGAGAGTGCGAGCACCGGCTCCTCTCGGTCCTCTATGCTGACGTGGTAGTTATGGAGCAATAGGGATGGATGTCGAGGACCGAGAGATCAAGCGAACGGTTTTATAAAGGAGCAGGTTGAAGGTTAGCGATTACGGGGAGAGCACCAGGCTGAGTACAGCCGTCGATCAACCGAGAGTACGAGCACTGGCTCCTCTTGCGTGGATGTGCACCGAGGGTGGTGGGCGTCCGCCAACCTCGGTCGGACTGACGTCTCGTATGGCCGTGACTGTGGAAGAACAGACACCAGAGTACCAGACAGTTTGAGGCTCAATGAAGCACCTCGCTGTTTTGTATTTCCTAGCCCTAGACTAGCATAGATAGGTTGCAACTTCATTTGTACATTGCTTCATCGATAGTCAACCATTTGGACATACAACCTATCATTGGAATTGGCAAGAGATGAGTCGTGTATTGGTGCACAGTGTGTAACCTCTTGGTAACCGTGCAGTGTGTGAAATCAGGCACAAGTGTCAGTATCGTGTGTGACTAACTCTTCAGTGTGTGTGGAAGGAATTATATGAGTCTCACATCACTTCAAAGGTCCTGGAAGGAACTCTAGTTTCTACATTTGGTATCAAAGCAGGTGGTGCAGACGAGGCTCCAACTTCATGGCACCAACAAGTGGCGGCAATGGAGAAAATTTCAAGATACCGATTTTTTACTGCGATGACTACCCTACGTTGGAATTCAATATGCACATGGTCTTTCCCAACAAGGGACTGTGTGGCGTGGTGTGTGATCCACCCATGGAAACACTCCCAGAAGATGCCTCACAAGAAGACGACATGTCAACAACGATGTGACCAGGCATTTTCTATTCTGACTATTCAACTCACGGACCGCCTTAAATTGTTTACTCGAGACAGCAACGACACCCTGTGTTCTTGGAAGGCATGGAAGGCATTGGAGACCCGTTACGAGAGAACTAGTGATGTTGAACTTGGTGACATCCTTACAGCCTTCCACACCAAAAGAATGGAAGAGGGAACAAGACTGGAGGACCACATCACCCACCTCAAAGGCCTCGCTGCCAAAATCATTACAATGGGCAAACCCATTTCTGATCAAATCATAATCCTAACCCTTTTAAGTGGACTCACTGCCAAATTCAAACGAACCATCGACAGGCTTCAGACATACAGAGATCAAGGGAATATGTATATGTATATGTATATGTATATGTATATGTATGTGTATATGTATATGTATATGTATATGTATAGGTATATGTATATGTATATGTATATGTATATGTATAT
>SZWC01017512.1:23181-33975 GCA_023375785.1 Penium margaritaceum | reverse complement strand
TTATTGAAGGTCTTTACACTTGCTAGTTGATAACCAGGTTGCTTTTTGTTGATTTATTGCACGTAGGTGCCTTCACTGGAATACTCCCTCCCACCCCCTAGAGGGATGTTCCATGGGTGACCTGGAGGACAGATTTGCGACCGCATTATGACACCCCCCTATCCCCACACGTCTTAGGGTCGAAGGTAGAGTGGATGTATCACAACACGGCCGCCCCCTCCAGGTCGCGAGCCTATTCTAAATCGCGCGTACGAGGACTGGAACCCAGGACCTACCGCTCCACAATCTAACTCTGTAATCACAAAACAAAATCACATGGTGTTCATACGATGTCCAAATGGTGTAATAGGAGTTCCTATGGGTAGAGGACATAAAAGAATGGGATGGGTCATTAAAGGGTTTCTCTAGAAGCTATGAACAATAACAAAGTTATTTCAATCATAAACAATTGACGCGGACGGAATTTCAGATTTTGCAACTTCCAACTTGAATAGCTTCTCAGCCATTTCTCCGATTGACCAGCCGTAAGAAGGAAATTTGACTACACACAGTGAACTTATTTTGATCATGTCCAGTGACACAAGCATACTTTCGTTGGTCATTGTGCATTGTAGCCACACCGTGCCACTACTTGTTGAAGGTCTTTGTACTTGCTAGATGATAACTAGTGTTCCCAACCCATTGTTTCCCCCTCTCACCATTTTTGACACGTGTTATGAGTTTTCAACGTTGACCACACACTGTGAAATTCTTTTGGTCATGGTTAGTGGCATATGCCTACTTTGGTTTGTCACTGTACATGGTTGACATGCCGTGTCACTACGTATTGAAGGTCTATGTGCTTTCTAGTTGATAGCTAGTGTTCCCAAACCATTTTAACCCCCTCACACTATCTGTGACTCTTGTTGTGAGTTGTCAACGTTGACCGCATGAAGTGATTCTTTGGTCATGGTCAGTGACATGCATACTTCGGTTGGTCACTGTCCATGGTAGCCACGCTGTGCCTCTACATATTGAAGTTCTTTGTACTTGCTAGTCAATAACTAGTATTCACAAACCATTGTTTCCCCCTTGACCATGTGGGAGTCATGTTATGAGTTGTCAAAGTTTACCACAAAAAGTGGCATTCTTTGGTCATGGTCAGTGACATATGCCTACTTTGGTTGGTCATTGTACATGGTAGCCGCACCGTGCCACTACTTATTGAAGGTCCTTGTCCTTGCTAGTTGATACCTAGTGTTCCCAAACCATTGTTTCCCTCTCTTACCACTTGTGACTCGTATTATGAGTTGTCAACGTTGACCACACATAGCGGATTTCTTTGGTCAAAGTCAGCACATGTGCCTACTTTGACCGGTCATTGTGCATGGTAGCCACACTGTGCTACTAAGTATTGAAGGTCATTGTCCTTGCCAGCTTAGAACTAATATTCGGAAACCATTGTTTCCCCCTCAGACCATTTGTGACTCGTGTTTTGGGTTGTGAACGTTGACCACCCATATTGAAATTTTATGGTCATGGTCAGTGACATGTGCCAAGTTTNGTTTGGTTGTTCAGTGTGCATAGTAGACTCACTGTGCCACTACGTATTGAAGTTCTTTGTCCTTTATAGTCGATACATAGGGTTCCCAAACCATTGTCTATCCCTCTGACCATTTGTGACTCCTGTTATGAGTTGTCAATGTTGACTCCACATAGTGGACCTCTTTGGTCATAGGTAGTGAGGTATGCATGCTTTGGTTGGTCACTGTGCACGCTAGCCACGCCGTGCCACTACTTGTTCATGGCCTTTGTACTTGCTACTTGATAACTAGTATTACCAGCCCATTGTTTCCCTCTTTGACCATTTGTGACTCGTGTTATGAGTTTTCAACGTTGACTACACACTATGAAATTCTTTTGGTCATAATTAATGGCATATGCCTACTTTGGTTTGTCACTGTACATGGTTGCCACGCCGTGTAACTGTATTTTGAAGGTCTTTGTTCTTCTAGTTGATAGCCAATGTTCCCAAACCATTGTTCATCCGTCTGACAACCTGTGACTCTTGTTGTGAGTTGTCAACATTTACCACATGCAATGAAATTCTCTGGTCATGGTCACTGACATAGGCATACTTTGGTTGGTCACTGTGCAGGGGAGCCACACTGTGCCAGTACCTATTGAATGTGTTTGTACTTACTAGCCGATAACTAGTATATACAAGCCATTGTTTCCCCCTTTGACCATTTGTGACTCGTGTTATGAGTTGTCAAAGTTGACCACACATAGTGACATTCTTTGGTCATGGTCAGTGACATATGCCTACTTTGGTTGGTCATTGTTCACGGTAGCCACACCGTGCCACCACTTGTTGAAGGTCCGTGTGCTTGCTAGTTGATACCTGGTGTTCCCAAACCATCGTTTCCCCCTCTGACCAGTTGTGACTCTTGTTATGAGTTGTCAACGTTGACGACACACATCGGATTTCTTTGGTCAAAGGCAGTACATATGCTTACTTTGGTCGGCCATTGTGCATGGTAGCCACACCGTGCTACCACTTATTAAAGGTCATTGTACTCGTTAGTTGAAAACTAATAGTCCGAAACCATTGTTTCCCGTCTGACCATTTGTGACTCGTGTTATGGGTTGTGAACGTTGACCACCCATATTGGAATTCGTTGGTCATGGTCAGTGACATATGCCTAGTTTGGTTATTTGGAGTGCATAGTAGCCATACCGTGCCACTACATATTAAAGTTCTTTGTCCTTTCTAGTCGATACATAGGGCTCCCAAATAATTGTCGCCCCCTCTGACCATTTGTGACTCGTGTTATGAGTTGTCAATGTTGACCACAGATTGTGGACTTCTTTGGTCGTAGTCAAGGACGTATGCATCCTTTGGGTTGTCATGGTGCATGCTAGCCACACTGTGCCACTACTCGTTGAAATTCTTTGTAATTTTTAGTTAATAACTAGTGTTCCCAACCCATTGTTTCCCCCTCTGACCATTTGTGACTCGTGTTATGAGTTTTCAACGTTGACCACACACTGTGAAATACTTTTGGTCATGGTTAGTGGCATATTCGTACTTTGGTTTGTCATTGTACATGGTTGTCACGCCCTGTCACTACGTATTGAAGGACTTTGTGCTTTCTAGTTGATAGCTAGTGTTCTCAAACCATTGTTGCCCCCTCTGACTATCTTTGACTCTTGTTGTGAGTTGTCAACGTTGACGACATGAAGTGAAATTCTTTGGTCATGGTCGGTGACATATGTATACTTTGGTTGGTCACTGTGCATGGCAGTCACACTGTGCCACTACATATTGAAGGTCTTTGTACTTGCTAGTGGATAACTAGTATTCACAAACCATTGTTTCCCCATCTGACCGTTTGTGACTGGTGTTAGTAGTTGTCAAAGTTGACCACACATAGTGACATTATTTGGTCATGGTCACTGACATATGCCTTCTTTGGTTGGTCATTCTTTATGGTGGCCACGCCGTGCCACTACTTATTGAAGGTCCTTGTGCTTGCTAGTTTATACCTGGTATTCCCAAACCATTGTTCCCCCCTCTGAGCATTTGTAACTTGTATTATGAGTTGTCAATGTTGACCGCACACAGCGGATGTCTTTGGTCAAAGAAAGTACATATGCCAAATTTCGTCGGTCATTGTGCATGGTAGCCACACCGTGCTACAACTGATTTCAGGTCGTTGTACCCGCCAGTTAAAAACTAATATTCCGAAACCATTGTTTCCCACTCTGGCCATTTGTGACTCGTGTTATGGGTTGTGAACGTTAGCCATCCATGTTGAAATTCTTTGGTCATGGTCAGTGACATATGCCTAGTTTGGTTGTTCGGTGTGCATAGTAGCCACACCATGCCAGTACATATTGAATTTCTTTGTCCTTTGTAGTCGATACATAGGGTTCCCAAACCAATGTCCCTCCCTCTTACCATTTGTGACTCGTGCTATGAGTTGTCAATTTTTACCATACATAGTGGATTTATTTCATCATAGTCAGTGACGTATGCATCTTTTGGTTGGTCACTGTGCACGCAAGACACACCGTGCCTCTACTTGTTGAATGCCTTTGCACTTGCTAGTTAATAACTAGTGTTCCAAACCCATTGTTTCCCCCTTTGACTATTTGTGACTCGTGTTATGAGTTTTCAACGTTGACCACACCCTGTGAAATGCTTTTGGTCATGGTTTATGGCACATGCCTACTTTGGTTTGTCACTGTACATGGTTGCCACGCCGTGTTGCTACGTATTGACGGTCTTTGTGCTTTCTAGATGATAGCTAGTGTTCCCAAACCATTGTTACCCCCTCTGACTATATGTGAAACTTGTTGTGAGTTGTCAACGCTGACCACACGAAGTGAAATTTTTTGGTCATGGCCTGTGACCTAGCATTATCTGGTTGGTCACTGTGCATGGAAGCCACATTGTGCCACTATACATTGAAGGTCTTTGTACTTGCTAGTCGATAACTAGTATTCACAAATCATTGTTTCCCCCTCTGACCATTTGTGACGCGTGTAATGAGTTGTCAAAATTGACCACACATAGTGACATTATTTGGTCATGGTCTGTTACATATGCCTACTTTGGTTGGTCATTGCACATGGTAGCCACACCATGCCACTACTTATTGAAGTTCTTTGTCTTTCTAGTCGATACATAGGGTTCCCAAACCATTGTCTCTCCCTCTCACCGTTTGTGACTCATGTTATGAGTTGTTAATGTTGACCACACCTAGTGGACTTCTTTGGTCATAGTCAGTGACGTATGCATCCTTTGGTTGGTCACAGCACACACTTGAGACACCGTGCCTTTTCTTGTTGAAGGTCTTTCTACTTGCTAGTTGATAACCAGTGTTCCCAACCCATTGTGCCCCTCTCTGAGCATTTCTGAATCGTGTTATGAGTCTTCAACGTTGACCACATGAAGTGAAATGTTTTTCTTGTCATGGTCACTGACATATGCACACTCTGGATGGTCACTGTGCATGGTGCCACACTGTGCCACTACATATTGAAGGTCTTTGTACATGCTAGTCGATAACTAGTATTCATAAACCACTGTTTCCCCCTCAAAACATTTGTGACTCGAGTTATGAGCTGTCAAAGTTGACCACACATAGTGACATTCTTTTGTCATGGTCAGTGACATATGCCTACTTTGGTTGGTCATTTTACATGGTAGCCACACCATGCCACTACTTATTGAGGGTCATTGTGCTTGCTAGTTGATATTTGGTGTTCCCGAACCATCATTTCCCCCTCAGATCATTTGTGACTGGGTTGTCAACGTTGACCACACAAAGCGGATTTCTTTGGTCAAAGATAGTACATATGCCTTCTTTGGCCGGTCATTGTGCATGGAGGCCACACCGTGCTACTAATTATTGAAGTTCGTTGTCCTTGCTAGCTGAAAAAAATATTCCAAAACCATTGTTTCCCCCTCTGACCATTTGTGACTCGTGTTATGGGCTATGAACGTTGACCACCCATATTGAAATTCTGTGATCATGGTAAGTGACATATGCCTAGTTTGGTTTTTCGGTGTGCATAGTAGCCTCACTGTGCCACTATGTATCGAAGTTCTTCGTCTTTTCTAGTTGATAGCTAGTGTTTCCAAACCATTGTTACCCCCTCTCACCATCTGTGACTCTTGTTGTGAATTTTCAACGTTGACCACAAGAAGTGAAATTCTTTGGTCATGTTCAATGACATATGCATACTTTGGTTGGATGTTTTGCATGGTAGCCACACTGTGCCACTACATATTGAATGTCTTTGTACTTGCTAGTAGATGACTAGTATTCACAAACCATTATTTCCCCCTTTGACCATTTGTGACTCGTTTTATGAGTTGTCAAAGTTGACCACACATATTGACATTCTTTGGTCATGGTCAGTGACATGTGCCTACTTTGGTTGGTCATTGTACATGGTAGCCACACCATGCCACTACTTATTGAAGGTCCTTGTGCTTGCTAGTTTATACCTGGTGTTCCCAAACCATCTTTGTCCCCTCTGACCATTTGTGACTCGTATTATGAGTAGTCAACTTTGACCACGCATAGCGGATTTCTTTGGTCAAAGGCAGTACATATGCCTTCTTTGGTTGGTTGTTATGCATGGTAGCCACACTGTGCTAGTAATGATTGAAGGTCGTTGTCCTTGCTAGTTGAAAAAAAATATTCCAAAACCGTTGTTTTCCCCTCTGACCACTTTTGACTCGTGTTATGGGTTGTGAACTTTGACCACCCATATTGAAACTCTGTGGTCATGGTCAGTGACATATGCCTAGTTTGGTTGTTAGATGTGCATGTTAGTTTTATCGTGCCACTACGTATTGGAGTTCTTTGTCCTTTCTAGTCAATACATAGGGTTCCCAAACCATTTTCTCTCCCTCTGACCACTTGTGACTTGAGTTATGAGTTGTCAATGATGACCACACATAGTGGACTTCTTTGGTCGTATTCGGTGACATATGCACCCTTTGATTGGTCACGGTGCACGCTAGTCACACCGTGCCACTAGTTGTTAAAGGTCATTGTACTTGCTAGTTGAAAAGAAGTGTTCCCAACCCATTGTTTCCCCCTGTGACCATTTGTGACTCGTGTCATGAGTTTTCCAACGTTGACCACACATTGTAATATTCTTTGGTCATTGTTTGTGGAATGTGCATACTTTGGTTTGTCACTGTACATGGTTCCACGTGTCACCACGTATTAAAGGTCTTTGTGTTTCCATGTTGATAGCTAGTGTTCTTAAACCATTGTTACCCCCTCTGACTATCTGTGACTCTTGTTGTGAGTTGTCAACATTGACCGCATGAAGTGAAATTCTTTGGTCATGGTCAGTGACATATGCATACTTTGGTTGGTCATTGTGCATGGAAGCCACGCTATGCCACTACATATTGAAGGTCTTTGTACTTGCTAGTCAATAACTTGTATTAAAAAACCATTGTTTTCCCCTCTGACCATTTGTGACTCGTGTTATGAGTTGTCAAAGTTGACCACACATAGTAACATTGTTTTATCATGGTCAGTGACATATGCCTACTTTGGTTGGTCATTGTACATGGTAGCCACACCGTGCCACTACTTATTGAAGATCCTTGTGCTTTCTAGCTGATACCTGGTGTTCCCAAACCATCGTTCCCCCCTCTGACCAGTTGTGAGATGTATTATGAGTTGTCAACGTTGACCTCACACTTCGGATTTCTTTGGTCAAAGGCAGTACATATGCCTACTTTGGTTCGTCACTGTGCATGGTAGCCACTCCGTGCTACTACTTATTGGATTTTGTTGTACTTGCGAGCTGAAAACTAATATTCCGAAACCATCTTTTGCCCCTGTGATCATTTGTGACTCGTGTTATGGGTTGTGAACGTTGACCACCCATATTGAAATTATTTGGTCATGGTCAGTGACATATGCCTAGTTTGGTTGTTCGGTGTGCATATTAGCCACATCTTGCCACTACTTATTCAAGTTCTCTGTCCTTTCTAGTCAATACATAAGGTTCCCATGCCAGTGTCGCTCCCTCTGACCTTTTGTTGCTTGTGTTATGAGTTGTCAATGTTGACCACACATACTGGACTTCTTTGGTCATAGTCAGTGACATATGCATCCTTTGGTTGGTTGCTGTACACGCTAGCCACATCGTGCCACTACTTATTGAAGGTATTTGTACTTGCTAGTTGATAAGTAGTGTTCCCAGCCCATGAATTCCCCCTCTGACTATTTGTGACTCGTGTTATGAGTTTTCAATGTTGACCACACACTGTAAAATTCTTTTGGTCATGGTTTGTGGCATATGCCTACTTTGGTCTGTCACTATACATGGTTGCCACGCCGTGTCACTACGTATTGAAGGTCTTTGTGCTTTCTAGATGATAGCTAGTGTTCCCGAACCATTGTTATCCACTCGGACTATCTGTGACTCTTGTTGTGAGTTTTCTGCGTTGACCACATGAAGTGAAATTATTTGGTCATGGTGAGTGACATATGCATACTTTTGTTGGTCACTGTGCATGGTAGCCACAGTGCGCCACTACATATTGAAGGTCTTTGTACTTGCTAGTCGATAACTAGTACTCACAAACCATTGTTTTCCCCTTTGACAATTTTTTACTTGTGTTATGAGTTGTCAAAGTTGACCACACATAGTATCATTCGTTGGTCATGGTCAGTGACACATGCCTACTTTGGTTGGTCATTGTACATGGTAGCCACACTGTACCACTACTTATCAAAGGTCTTTGTGCTTGCTACTTGATACCTTGTGTTCCCAACCCATCATTCCCCCCTGTGACCATTTGTGACTCGTATCATGAGTTGTCAACGTNAGTGTTCCCGAACCATTGTTATCCCCTCGGACTATCTGTGACTCTTGTTGTGAGTTTTCTGCGTTGACCACATGAAGTGAAATTATTTGGTCATGGTGAGTGACATATGCATACTTTTGTTGGTCACTGTGCATGGTAGCCACAGTGCGCCACTACATACTGAAGGTCTTTGTACTTGCTAGTCGATAACTAGTACTCACAAACCATTGTTTTCCCCTTTGACAATTTTTTACTTGTGTTATGAGTTGTCAAAGTTGACCACACATAGTATCATTCGTTGGTCATGGTCAGTGACACATGCCTACTTTGGTTGGTCATTGTACATGGTAGCCACACTGTACCACTACTTATCAAAGGTCTTTGTGCTTGCTACTTGATACCTTGTGTTCCCAACCCATCATTCCCCCCTGTGACCATTTGTGACTCGTATTATGAGTTGTCAAGGTTGACCACACACAGCGGATTTCATTGGTCAAAGGCAGTACATATGCGTACTTTGGTCGGTCATTGTGCATGGTAGCCATACCGCGCTACAGCTTATTGAAGGTCGTTGTACTTGCTAGTTGATAACAGATATTCCGAAACCATTCTTTCCGCCCTTTGACCATTTGTGACTTGTGTTATGGGTTGTGAACGCTGACCACCCATATTGAAAGTTTTTGGTCATGGCCAGTGACATATGACTAGTTTTGTTGTTTGGTGTGCCTAGTAGCTACACCGTGCCACTACGTATTGAAGTTATCTGTTCTTTCTAGTCGATACATAGGGTTCCAAAACCATTGTTTCTGCCTCTGACTGTTTGTGACTCGTGTTATGAGTTGTCAATGTTGACCACACATAGTGGACTTCTTTGGTCATAGTCAGTGACGTATGCGTCCTTTGGTTGGTCACTGTGCACGCTAGACATACCGTGCCACAACTTGTTGAAGGTCTTTGTACTTGCTAGTTGATAACTAGTGTTCACAACCCATTGTTTCTCCCTCTAACCATTTGTGACTCGTGTTATGAGGTTTCAACGTTGACCACACACTGTGAAATTCTTTTGGTCATGGTTAGTAGCATATGCCTACTTTTGTTTGTCATTGTACATGGTTGCCACGCCGTGTCACAAAATATTGAAGGTCTTTGTGCTTTCTAGTTGGTAACTAGTGTTCCCAAGCCATTGTTACCCCCTTTTAACTACATGTGACTCTTGTTGTGAGTTGTCAGCGTTGACCACATGAAGTGAAATTATTTGGTCATGGTCAGTGACATATGCATACTTTGGTTGGTCACTATGCATGGTAGCCACACTGCGCCACTACATATTGAAGGTCTTTGTACTTGCTAGTTGATAACTAACACTCACAAACCATTATTTCCCCCTTTGACCATTTGTGGCTTGTGTTATGTGTTGTCAAACGTGACCACACATAGTGACATCCGTTGGTCATGGTCAGTGACACATGCCTACTTTCGTTGGTCATTGTACATGGTAGCCACACTCTGCCACTACTTATTGAAGGTCCTTGTGCTTGCTAGTTGATACCTGGTGTTCCCAACCCATCATTCTCCCCTCTCACCATTTTTGAGTCGTATTATGAGTCGTCAACGTTGACCACACACAGCGGATTCCATTGGTAAAAGGCAGTACATATGCCTCCTTTGGTCGGTCATTGTGCATTGTAGCCACGCCGTGCTACTGCTTATTGAAGGTCGTTGTACTTGCTAGTTGAGAACTAATATTTCGAAACCATTGTTCCCCCCTCTGACCATTTGTAACTCGTGCTATGGGTTGTGAACTTTGACCACCCACACTGAAATTCTTTGGTCATGGTCAGTGACATATGCCTAGTTTGGTTGTTTGGTGTGCGTAGTTTCCACACCGCGCCACTACGTATTGAAGTTATTTCTCCTTTCTAGTGGATACATAGGGTTCCCAAACCATTGTCTCTCCCTCTGACCATTTGTGAATCGTCTTATGAATTGTCAATATTCACCACACATACTTGACTTGTTTTGTCATAGTCAGTGACGTATGCATCCTTTGGTTGGTCACTGTGCACGCTAGCCACATTGTGCCACTATTTGTTGAAGGTGTTTGTACGTGCTAGTTGATTACTAGTCTTCCAAACCCATTGTTTCCCCCTCTGACCATTTGTGACCTGTGTTATGAGTTTTCAACATTGACCACACACTGTTAAATTACTTTGGTCGTGGTTAGTGGCATATGCCTACCTTGGTTTGTCACTGTACATGGTTGCCACGCCGTGTCACTACGTATTGAAGGTCTTTGTGCTTTCTAGGTGATAGCCAGTGTTCCCAAACCATTGTTACTCCCTCTCAGCATGTGTGACTCTTGTTGTGAGTTGTCAACGTTGACCACATGAAGTGAAATTCTTTGATCATGGTCTGTGACATATGCATACTTTGGTTGGTCACTGTGCATGGTAGCTACA
>SZWC01017512.1:8157-20372 GCA_023375785.1 Penium margaritaceum | reverse complement strand
GATAGATAGGATTCCCAAACCATTGTCTCTCCCCCTGACCGTTTGTGATTCGTGTTATGAGTTTTCAATGTAGACCACACATAGTAGAATTGTTTTGTCATAGTCAGTGTCGTATGCAACCTTTGGTTGGTCACTCTGCATGCTAGCCACACCGTGCCACTACTATTGAAGGTCTTTGTATTTGTTAGTTGAGAACTAGTGTTCCTAACCCGTTGTTTCCACCTCTGACCATTTGTGACTTGTGCTATGAGTTTTCAACGTTGACCACTCACTGTGAAATTCTTATGGTCATGATTAGTGTCATATGCCTACTTTGGTTTGTCACTGTACATGGTTGCCACATCGTGTCACTATGTATTGAAGGTCTATGTCCTTTCTAGTTGATAGCTAGTGTTGCCAAACCATTGTTACGTGCCTTGACAATCTGTGACTCTTGGTGTGAGTTGTCAGCGTTGACCACATGAAGTGAAATTCTTTGGTCATGGTCAGTGAAACATGCATACTTTGGTTGGTCACTGTGCATGGTAGCCATTCTGTGCCACTACATATTGAAGGTCTTTGGACTTTCTAGTAGATAACAAGTATTCACAAACCACTGTCTCCCCCTCTGACCATTTGTGAATCGTGTTATGACTTGTCAATGTTGACCACACATAGTGACCTTCTTTGGTCATGGTCAGTGTCATATGCCTACTTTGGTCGGTCATCATGCATGGTAGCCACACCGTGCCACTACTTTTTGAAGGTCCTTGTGCTTGATAGTTGAAAAATAATATTCCGAAACCATTGTTTCCCCCTCTGACCATCTGTGACTCGTGTTATGAGTTGTCAACATTAACCACACAGAGTACAATTCTGAAATCATGGTCTGTGACATATGCCTATTTGGCTGTTCATTGTGCATGGTATCCACAGTGTGCCACTACGAATTGAAGGTCTTTGTACCTGCTAGTTGATAACTAGTATTTCCAAACCATTGTTTCCCACTATGAGCATTTGTGACTCGTATTATGGGCTGTCAGAGTTGACCACACACAGTGACATTCTTTTGGTCATGGAGAGACTCCAACGTCTAATGTAGTTTGTCATTGTGCATGGTAGCCACACCGTGCCACAACTGATTGAAGTTCTTTGTAATTTCTAGTTGATACCCAATGTTTCCAAACCATTGTTTCCCTCCCTGGCCATTAGTGAATCGTTTTATGAGTTGTCAACATTGACCACACATAGTGAAACTCTTTGGTCGTGGTAAGTGAGATATACCTCCTTTGGTTGGTCATTGCACATGGCACCCACATCTTATCACTACGTATTAAAGGTATTTGTACCTGCTAGTTGATACATAGTCTTCCCACACCATTGTTCCTCCCTGTGAACGTCTATGACTTGATTTTATGAGTTTTCCACGTTGACCACACATAGTTAAATTCTTTGGTTATGTTCAGTGACGTATGCCTAATGTGGTAGGTCACTGTGTACAGTAGCCATACCGTGCCTCAACTTAATGAAGGTCTTTGTACTTGCTAGTCGGTACCTAGTGTTCCCAAACCGTTGTTCGCCTCTGACCATTTGTGACTCGTATTATGAGCTATCAACGTCGACCACACACAGTGAAACTATTGTGGTCATGTTTAATGACACATGCATACTTTGGTTGGTCATTTTGCATGGTCACCAGCTACTACTTACTGAACGTCTTTGTACTTGCTAGTCGATACCTAGTACTCCTGGGACAACTCTGGCACAACTCTCTCACAACTCTGGCACAACTATGGCAAAACTCTGGCACAATTCTGGCACTTCTCTCGCACAACTCTGGCACAATTATGGAACAACTCTAGTACGAGTCTGTCACAACTCTGGCACAACACTGGCACAACTTGAGCACAACTATGGCATATCTCTGGCACAACTCTGGCACAACTCTGGCACAAATCTGGCACAACTCTGGCACAACACTGGCACAACTCTGGCACGACTCTTGCACAACTCTGGCACAACTCTGGCACAACTCTCGCACAACTCTGGCACAACTCTGGCACAATTCTGGCACTACTCTCGCACAACTCTGGCACAACTCTGGCACAATTCTGGCACTACTCTCGCACAACTCTGGCACAACTCTGGCACAATTCTGGCACTACTCTCGCACAACTCTGGCACAACTCTGGCACAATTCTGGCACTACTCTCGCACAACTCTGGCACAACTCTGGCACAATTCTGGCACTACTCTCGCACAACTCTGGCACAACTCTGGCACAATTCTGGCACTACTCTCGCACAACTCTGGCACAACTCTGGCACAATTCTGGCACTACTCTCGCACAACTCTGGCACAACTCTGGCACAATTCTGGCACTACTCTCGCACAACTCTGGCACAACTCTGGCACAATTCTGGCACTACTCTCGCACAACTCTGGCACAACTCTGGCACACCTCTGGCACAACTCTGGCACAACTCTGGCGCAACTCTGGCACAACTCTGGCACAACACTGGCACAACTCGAGCACAACTCTGGCATATCTCTGGCACAATTCTGTCACAACACTGGCAGAACTATAGCACAACTCCGGCACAACTCTGGCACAACCCTGGAACAACTCTGGCGCAACTCTGGCACAACTCTGACACAACTCTGGCACAACTCTGGCACAACTCTGGCACAACTCTGGCACAACTATTGCACCACTCTGGCACAACTCAGGCACAAATCTCGCATAACTCTGGCACAACTCTGGCACAACTATAGCAAAACTCTGGCACAACTCTGGCAGAACCCTGGCACAACTCTGGCAAAACTCTGCCACAACTCCGGAACAAATCTCGCACTTCTCTGGCACATCTCTGGTACAACTCTGGCACAACTATAGCACAACTCTGGAACAACTATAGCACAACTGTGGCACAACTCTGGCACAACTCTGGAGCAACTCTGGCACAACTCTGGCACAACACTGGCACAACTCTGGCACAACTCTGGCACAACTCAGGCAGGATTCTGGCACAAATTTGGCACAACTCTTGCAAAACTCTGGCACAACACTAGCACAACTCTAGCACAACTCTGGCACAACTCTAGCACGACTCTGGCACAACTCAGGCAAAACTCTAGCACAACTCTAGCACAACTCTGGTACAGCTCTGGCACAACTCTTGCACAACTCTAGCACAACTCTGGCACAACGCTGGCATAGCTCTGGCACAGCTCGAGCACAACTCTGGGACAACTCTGGCACAACTCTGGCACAAGTCCGGCACAACTCTAGAATAGCTCTGGAACAACTCTGGCACAACTCTTGCACAACTCTGGCACAACTCTGGCACAACTCTGGCACAAATCTTGCTTTACTCTGGCACACCTATCCCACAACACTAGGACAACTCTGGCACAACTCTGGCAGCCCTCTGGCACAACTGTTGCACAACTCTGGCACAACTCTGGGACATATCTGCTACAACTCTGGCACAACTTTGGCCCAACTCTGGCACAACTCTGGCACAACACTGGCACGGCTATGGCACAACTCCGGCACGACTCTGGCACAGCTCCAACACAACTGTGGCACAACTCTGGCACAACTCTGGCGCAACTCTGGCTCAAATCTGGCACAACTGTGGCATAACTCTTGCAAAACTATGGCACAATTGTGGAAACACTCTAGCATGACTCTGGCACAACTCTGGAATAACTCTAGCACGACTCTGGTACAAATCTGGCACAATTCTGGCACAACTCTAGCACAAGTCTGTCAAAACTCTGGCACAACTCTGGCAGAACTCGAGCACAACTATGGCATATCTCTGGAACAACTCCAGCACAGCTCCGGCACAACTATGGCACAACTCTTGCACAACTTTGGCACAATTCTGGCACAACTCTGGCACAAATCCAGCACAAGTGTAACATAACTTTGGCACAAATCTGGCAGAACTCTGGCACAACTCTGGCACAAATCTGGCACAACTCTGGCACAACACTGGCACAAATCTGGCACAACTCTTGCACAACTCTGGCACAACTCGGTTACAACTCTGGCAGACCCCTGGCACAACTCTGGCAGAACTTTGGCACAACTGTGGCACAACTCTGGCACTACTCGCGCACAACTCTAGCACAACTCTGGCAGAACTTTGGCACAACTGTGGCACAACTCTGGCACTACTCGCGCACAACTCTAGCACAACTCTGGCAGAACTTTGGCACAACTGTGGCACAACTCTGGCACTACTCGCGCACAACTCTAGCACAACTCTGGCAGAACTTTGGCACAACTGTGGCACAACTCTGGCACTACTCGCGCACAACTCTAGCACAACTCTGGCAGAACTTTGGCACAACTGTGGCACAACTCTGGCACTACTCGCGCACAACTCTAGCACAACTCTGGCAGAACTTTGGCACAACTGTGGCACAACTCTGGCACTACTCGCGCACAACTCTAGCACAACTCTGGCAGAACTTTGGCACAACTGTGGCACAACTCTGGCACTACTCGCGCACAACTCTAGCACAACTCTGGCAGAACTTTGGCACAACTGTGGCACAACTCTGGCACTACTCGCGCACAACTCTAGCACAACTCTGGCAGAACTTTGGCACAACTGTGGCACAACTCTGGCACTACTCGCGCACAACTCTAGCACAACTCTGGCAGAACTTTGGCACAACTGTGGCACAACTCTGGCACTACTCGCGCACAACTCTAGCACAACTCTGGCAGAACTTTGGCACAACTGTGGCACAACTCTGGCACTACTCGCGCACAACTCTAGCACAACTCTGGCAGAACTTTGGCACAACTGTGGCACAACTCTGGCACTACTCGCGCACAACTCTAGCACAACTCTGGCAGAACTTTGGCACAACTGTGGCACAACTCTGGCACTACTCGCGCACAACTCTAGCACAACTCTGGCAGAACTTTGGCACAACTGTGGCACAACTCTGGCACTACTCGCGCACAACTCTAGCACAACTCTGGCAGAACTTTGGCACAACTGTGGCACAACTCTGGCACTACTCGCGCACAACTCTAGCACAACTCTGGCAGAACTTTGGCACAACTGTGGCACAACTCTGGCACTACTCGCGCACAACTCTAGCACAACTCTGGCAGAACTTTGGCACAACTGTGGCACAACTCTGGCACTACTCGCGCACAACTCTAGCACAACTCTGGCAGAACTTTGGCACAACTGTGGCACAACTCTGGCACTACTCGCGCACAACTCTAGCACAACTCTGGCAGAACTTTGGCACAACTGTGGCACAACTCTGGCACTACTCGCGCACAACTCTAGCACAACTCCGGCACAACTCTGGCACATCTCTGGCACAACTCTTGCACAACACTGGCACAACTCTGGCACAACTCTGGCACAACTCTGGCACAACTCTAGCACAACATTGGCACAACTCTTGGGTAACTCTGGAAATACTCTAGCACAACACTTGTACAATTCTGGCACAACTCTGGCACAACTTTGGCACAACTCTTGCACAACTCCGGCACAACTCTGGCACAACTCTGGGATAAATCTGGCAAAACTCTGGCACATCGCTGGCACAACTCTGGCACAACTCTGGTACAACTATCGCACAACCTTGGTACAACTATGGCACAGCTCTGGCACAACTCTGGCACAACTCTGGCACAACTCTGGCACAACTAAAGCACAACTCTAGCACAACTCTGGCACAACTCCGGCACAAATCTGGCACAACTCGAGTACAACTATGGCACAACTCTGGCACAACTCTGGCACAATTCTGGCACAACTCTGGCATAACTCTGGCAAAACTCTGGCACATCGCTGGCACAACTCTGGCACAACTCTGGTACAACTCTGGTACAACTCTGGCACAACTCTGGCACAACTCCGGCACAACTCTGGCACAACTCTGGCACAATTCTGGCACAACTCTGGCATAACTCTGGCAAAACTCTGGCACATCGCTGGCACAACTCTGGCACAACTCTGGTACAACTCTGGTACAACTCTGGCACAACTCTGGCACAACTCGGGTACAACTATGGCACAACTCTGGCACAACCCTGGTACAAGTCTGGCACAACTCTGGCACAACTCTGGCACAACTATAGCACAACTCTAGCACAACTCTGGCACAACTCTGGCACGAATCTGGCACAACTCGAGTACAACTATGGCACAACTCTGGCACAACCCTGGTTCAAGTCTGGCACAACTCTGGCACATCTCTGGCACAACTCTGGCACAACTCTGGAACAACTATAGCACAATTGTGGCAGAACTCTGGCACAACTCTGGAACAACTCAGGCATACCTCTTGATCACCACTGGCACAAGTCATGCACAACTATGGCACAACTCTGGCAGAATTATGGCACAACTCTGGTACAACTCTTGCACAACACTGGCCCAACCCTGGCACGACTCTGGCACGATTCTGGGACAACTCTGGCACAACCATGGCAAATGTCTGGCACAACTCTGGCACATCTGTGGCACAATTCTGGCACAACTCTGGCACAACTCTGAAACAACTCTAGCACAACTCCGGCACAACTCTGGCACAACTCTGAAACAACTCTAGCACAACTCTGGCAGAACTCTGGCACTACTCTGGCTCAACTCTGGCACAACTCTGAAACAACTGTAGCACAACTCTGGCAGAACTCTGGCACTACTCTGGCTCAACTCTGGCACAACTCTTGCACAACTCTGGCACAATTCTGGCACAACTCTGGCATAACTCTGGCACAAATCTGGCACAACTATAACAAACTCTGGCACAACTCTGGCAAAACACTGGCACAACTCTGGCACAACTCTTCCAGAACTCTGGCACAACTCTGGCACAACTCTGGAACAACTCTGGCACAACTCTGTCACAACTTTAACACAACTCTGGTTCAAGTCTGGCACACCTCTGGAACAACTATAGCACAACTGTGGCACAACTCTGGCCCAACTCTAGATCAACTCTTGCACAACTCTGGCACAACACTGGCACAACTCTGGTACAACTCTGGCACAACTCTAGCAAAACTCAGGCACAACTCTGGCAGAGCTCGAGTACAACTCTGGGACAACTCTGTCACAACTCTGGCACAACTCTGGCACAAATGTGGCATAACTCTTGCACAACTATGGCACAATTGTGGCACAACTCTAGCACGACTCTGGCACAAATCTGGCACAACTCTGGCACAACTGTGGCACAATTCTGGCACTTGTCTGGCACAACTCTGGCACAATTCTGGCACAACTCAAGCACAAGTCTGTCACAGCTCTTTCAGAACTCTGGGACAACTCGGGCACAACTATGGCACATCTGTGGCACAACTCTGGCACAACTCTGGCACAACTCTGGCACAACTCTTGCACAACTCTGGCACAATTCTGGTACAATTCTGGCGCAAATCTAGCACGACTATAACATAACTTTACTACAAATCTGGCAGAACTCTGGCACAACTCTGGCACAAATCAGGCACAACTCTGGCACAACTCTGGCACAACTCTGGCATAACTCTTGCACAACTCGGGCACAACTCTGTTACAACTCCTGCAGAAACCTGGCACAACTCTGGCTAAACTGTGGTACAACTCTGGCAAAACTCTGGCTCAACTGTGGTAAAACTCTGGCACAACTCTGACAAAACTCTGGCACATTTCTGGCACAACTCTAGCACATCTCTGGCACAACTCTGGCTCAACTGTGGTAAAACTCTGGCACAACTCTGACAAAACTCTGGCACATTTCTGGCACAACTCTAGCACATCTCTGGCACAACTCTGGCACAACTCTAGCACAACCCTGGCACAACTCTGGCACAACTCTGGCACAATTTTGGCACAACTCTGGCACAGCTCTAGCACAACTCTGGCACAAGTCTGGCCAAACTCTGGCCATTTTCTGGCACAAATCTGGCAAAACACTGGCACAACTCAGGCACATGTCGGGCACAACTCTCGCACAACTCTAGGACAACTCTGGCACAACTCTGGCAGAACTCGAGCACAACTCTGGCACAACTCTGGCACAACTCTGGCACAACTCTGGCACAACTCTGGAACAACTATGGCACAAATCTGGCAAAACTCTGGCACAACTCTGGCAGAACTCTGGCACAACTCTTGCACAACTCTGTCACAATTCTGGCACAACTCTGGCACAAATCTAGCACAACTATAACATAACTTTAACACATATCTGGCTGAACTCTGGCACAACTCTGGCACAAATCTGGCACAACTCTTGCACAACACTGGCACAACTCTGGCATGACTCTTGCACAACTCGGGCACAACTGTGTTACAATTCCTGCAAAACCCTGGCACAACTCTGGCTAAACTCTGGCACAACTCGGGCACAACTCTGGCACAACTCTGGCACAACATTGGCACAACTCTGGCACAACTCTGGCACAACTCTGGCTCAACTCGGGCACAACTCTGGCACAACTCTGGCACAACTCTTGCACAACACTGGCACAACTCTGGCATGACACTTGCACAACTCGGGCACAACTGTGTTACAATTCCTGCAAAACCCTGGCACAACTCTGGCAAAACTCTGGCACAACTCAGGCGCAATTCACGCACAACTCTGGCACAACTCTAGCACAACTCTGGCACAACTCTGGCACAACTCTTGCACAACACTGGCACAACTCTGGCATGACACTTGCACAACTCGGGCACAACTGTGTTACAATTCCTGCAAAACCCTGGCACAACTCTGGCAAAACTCTGGCACAACTCAGGCGCAATTCACGCACAACTCTGGCACAACTCTAGCACAACTCTGGCACAACTCTGGCAGAACTCTGGCACAACTCTGGCACAACTCTGGCACTACACTGGCAGAACTCTTGCACTACTCTGGCCCAACTCTGGCTCAACTCTGCCTCAACTCGGGCGCAACTCTGGCACAACTCTGGCACAACATTGGCACAACTCTGGCACAACTCTAGCACAACTCTGGCTCACCTCTTGCACAACTCGGGCACAACTATGGCACAACTCAGGCACAACTCTGGCACAACTCTGGCACAACTCTGGCACTACTCTGGCACAACTCTTGCACTAATCTGGCACAAATATGGCACAAATTTTGCACAACGTTGGCACAATGCCGCCACAACTCTTTCACAAGTATGGCACAACTCTGGCACAACTATGGCACAACTCGGGAACTACACTGGCACTACTCTGGCACAACTCTTGCACGGCTCTGGCACTACTCTGGCACAACTCTTGCACAACTCTGGCAGAACTCCAGCATAAGTCTGGCACAACTCTTGCACAACTATGGCACAACTCTGGCACAACTCTGGCACTACTCTGGCACAACTCTTGCACAACTCTGGCAGAACTCCAGCATAAGTCTGGCACAACTCTTGCACAACTATGGCACAACTCTGGCACAACTCTGGCACAACTCTGGTACAACTCTGGCACTACTCTGGCACAACTCTGGCACAACTTTGGCATAACTCTGGCATAACTCTAGCACAACTCTTGCACAACTCTGGCACAACTCTGGCACAACTCTGGCACAACTCGGGCACTACACTGGGCAGTGTTGACTTCGATTTCTGACTTGCAGGGGTCAAGTTGGAGTCGCCAAGTCGAAGCACATCGACGTGGAAATCGACTCGACGTGGCACTGTGCGCGCACCAGAAAATTCCAAAAAAGAAAACCCGAGACAAGGACCAAGTTCGGGTCCCTGTCAAGCCCACACTCGACAAAAACATCGGGCCTTTCTCAGTGTGCAGCGCCGAAAGGAGGATTGCCCATGCAGGTGGCAACATACCACCCGCTGGCGTCTCCACATCCGATTGGTCTATGTTCTGGCGGCCAGCACATAAACCAATCATGCAATATGCAGTGGTACTCGAGGCTGCCAGCACATCAGTGCAAGGCTCCTGGACAGCACCCAATCCAATGAACCTAGCCCCCCCCCCTCCCCCCCCCTCCCCCTCTCCAATCAACGTGGCAGGTTCACTAGCCAGTGGACTCCGGATGGAGATAGGCAAACCCTCTCTCTTCACTTGGTCACTCGTTCCACAGTCGCCATCGCCCACGATGGCGACTGTGGCTGCTGTCACTCCTGCAAGGCCAGCCGTTCTCACTGGCGACTTTCTTACCGTTGCCTTAAGAAAGTTCTTCCAGCCATGTCCTACCCAGTCCGGCTACCCAGGCTTCTGGTGTGGGGCTTGTGAAAAATCATTTTCCGGCGGATGTGACCGCATGCGCGGACACTATGGTGCGGCCGTTGGAAATGTTGCACGCTGCAAGACTCCGCCGGCGCTTGCCCGTGCGCTGTTGGGAATTCCACCTGGACCCACCCCGGACAACTTCACCCCTGCTGACGAGACGCTCAACAATGACGAAGGAGAATCATGGGGCACCAAGGACAAGCCCGTCAACTGGGGCGCGCTGGTTAACTAGCGCAAGCGCAAGGCCAATAGAGAGGCTGCCGGAATTGGTGACACCGACGATGCAAGTGACGTGCAGCAGCAGCAGCAGCAGCAGCAGGAGCAGCAGCAGCGGAGGGCCAACGCTGCACTTGCACCCATCATTGCCTCCATCCGGAGCGGCACACCAACCTCGGCTGCATCTCTCAACTCCACCCGCCAGACGTTGATGTCCGAGCACATTGCTAATGCTGCCAACGCACAGTGCCAACGCACCATTGTGAAAGTCATGGCAAAGTGCGCACTGCCAATCTCTTGGTGCCGAGAGGCGGAGGTGTTGGAGCTGGTGGAGGATGCACGCCGCACCAACCCATCCTTCCGGCTGCCGGCAAAGGACCGGGTCACCAAAGAAATCCTCCCGCAGCTGGACCAGGAGCTGGCAGACATGGAAGCTCCACTTCGAGATGGGTGGGACATTTTTGGTGTTTCTCTCGGTGTTGACGAGTGGAGTGACATTCAGATACGGCCAATCTACTCGGCCATGGCAACGAACGCCGAGGGTACCGCCCACCCTTTCTCCCGAGATGCAAGCGGTTTGGTCCGGGATGCAAACCATGTTGCTGCTGTGATTGACCAGGCATTGCAAGAGGTTGGGCCGCAGAGAGTGGTCATGGTCATTACGGACAATGCATCTGTGAACAAGAAGTCTTACGAGGCACTGACTGCAACGTACCCGCATGTGTTTTTCATGCACTGCATTGCACACAGCCTGGATCTTGTGCTCAAGGATGTTGGAAAGACAGAGTGGGGAAGCAATCTGGTGGCAAAAGCAGAGAAGATTGTCACATCTTTCCGCAACAAGGATTTTTTGCGGTCATGGCTGAAGGAAGAGTCTGGTGGAAAGGTGTTGTTGCCCGCTACTGCCACGCGCTTTGCCTCTGCTCACCGCATGCTGAAGCGGCTGTTGCTTTTACGCGAGGTGTTGGAGAAGATGGTGAAGAGTGACAAGTGGAAGGAAATTGGGAAAGGGCGGGATCCAGGGGCAAAGCAGAAGAAGAAAGAGGTGCGGAAGTTGGTAAGGTTGGGAGTGTTCTAGGTTCAGGTGAAGGCAATGGTCAAGTTGATGACTCCCATTGTCATTGCTCTCAGGAAGGCTGACTCCACTGGTGGCACTGCTGGAATTGTGTATGAGGCATTGCTTGATTGCACAGATTCTGTCCGCAAGCTCGGAGTTGCGCGAGGGCGCCGCCGTGCTGCGTGCAACCCAACATGGGTGAAGTACGTCCTGGAGCGCCTGAGCCACAGGTGGACGACGCAGATGAACTGTCCCATCTTTGCAGCAGCACGGCGTGTGCACCCGCAAGACTTCGGGCACAAGTTCGATGGAGATGAAAAGATTGTGGAGGTGTGGAACACAGTGGTGGCGGCTCTGGTGCCAAAAGCAGAACAGGAGCAGCTGCAAACGGAGCTCGAGGGATTTGAGAATGTCCGAGTCACAGTTGACCTGGATCCGGCAAGGGCCAAGGATGTTGAGAGGGCCAAAGCAGCAGCACAGCAGGTGGTTTCCGGGGACTTGCCCACCTTTCGCTGGCATGCCCGCCATATGACACGGTTGCCCGTGCTGCGTTCCTTTGCTATGCGCCTCTTGGCACAGCCCTGCAGCTCTTCAGATAATGAGAGGGTGTTCAGCAAGCACCAACTGGTGCAAACAGCACGGCGCAACCGTCTCCACGTGAAGACTCTGGAGCTACTGGTTAGGGTGAACGTGAGGCTGACGAAGCTGTACGGAAAGACCAAGGC
>SZWC01017511.1:11243-36038 GCA_023375785.1 Penium margaritaceum | reverse complement strand
TTGTGATTCATGCTATTGTGATTCATGCTGTTGTGATTCATGCTATTGTGTTTCATGCTCTCATGATGGTGGGCGAGATGCTCAGCTCAGCCCCTAGGAACCTGGCTCCTTTTTCAGTTCTTGAAACTTTTCCTGGTTCCTCTCGCTCTTTTCCCCTGCAGATGTTTGTGAAGCACTCGAAGGAGTTGAACAAGTGCTGCGTTGTGATGTGACCACCCGTTAGCACAAACTCGTTTGAGTGCACATGCCTGCTCTCATTGCTTCACTGCCTCCAGTCGCATGAGTGCCTGCGCATGCGGCGGTAGAGGAGAAGGCATTTCTTTAGCCACGCAAGAAGTGAAGCACGATTGTGGCAGCAACAGCTAAAACCTGAGCAAAAGTAAGAAACTCTTTGGTGCAAATGCAGAGGGGTCAGCAATCAGGTTTAGAGGGAGTGTTCTTTGGCACACCCACAGTTATTTCAGTCCAATGATGTACATTATGTACTTCTAGCTTCCTTGTTTGCAATTGCTGGGTCCAGAAAGAGAGGAGCCACTTTTTGTTAATGTTCATGGAAGATGAAGACATCTTTTCCGACCCGCCTACTCCTTCTCTCCAGTCTCCACTCTTCCAATGGGGCTGGACCCCTTCCAACCATACTGAACTCCATCTTTTCTTTGAGTCAATACTTTTGTGTTGTCAGAGAGTGCATGTCTACCCATGAGCACATGACATGTGGTTAGGAGATAAGTGACAGAGATTGTGAAGGGAACAATGTTGGTGTGTGGGCTTTGGCCTGACACCCTTGTGAGGACAGCGTGGTTAGTTTGTGTCTGGCACATTCCTCCGGTTGAGGTTATGCTGGTCGAGACCCGTGCACCTGGTGACTTGTACCGGTGTGACGTGGAGACCCATTGCCTCCATGTGGTATGTATGTTCCATGTATGCGAGCAGGTATGGTCGAGACCCGGACCCCGGAGACATGTTCCGAGGGTCATGAGGAGACCTTGTTGCTTTGTACCTCTTATGTGATGTTTGGCACATGCGTGTGTGGATTATGTGTTGCACGGTCGAGACCCGGGCACTTGGTGAGTTACACCACTGTCTCGAGGAGACCTTGTATTGTGGTTGGTGTTTACGACGGGCAGTGAGTGTAGCCCCTCACTTGTCATTGCGGTGACGGCTGTGTTAGCCAGTGGGAGTGTTGGTTTGTGTGGCTTCCACCCGTCACTAGCGATGACGCGGTGATTATCCGTACACCCAGTATTGGTGATATGGAACGCCGTTACCGGAGAGCATGACGGCATGATCCATGGTGCGGACGCCGCTGGCGCCAGGGCACCGACGAGTGGTGGCTCCGTGCACTACCAGCTGCCAGACAGCTGCCACGACATTCCAGGTGCTTACAGGGGTCCTTTCTGGATTTTCTGCAGACGCTAGAGTTTTCTCGGTGGACTGGCTCTCGAGCCCGATTTGCATATTTTACATTGTCTGTCCACCAATTGATGCCGAACTTGTGCGTGTGACCAGTTGTAGCGTCCGGCTCAAGATTCTGCATCTCTAGGCTCAGACGGTGGTGCATTCGGATACCTATGCGCAGGTTTATGGCCAAAATAGTGATTTTAGGCCAGTTTTAGGACAAACTGACACTGCGCGTGCGTCANGGGAGTGTTGGTTTGTGTGGCTTCCACCCGTCACTAGCGATGACGCGGTGATTATCCGTACACCCAGTATTGGTGATATGGAACGCCGTTACCGGAGAGCATGACGGCATGATCCATGGTGCGGACGCCGCTGGCGCCAGGGCACCGACGAGTGGTGGCTCCGTGCACTACCAGCTGCCAGACAGCTGCCATGACATTCCAGGTGCTTACTGGGGTCCTTTCTGGATTTTCTGCAGACGCTAGAGTTTTCTCGGTGGACTGGCTCTCGAGCCCGATTTGCATATTTTACATTGTCTGTCCACCAATTGATGCCGAACTTGTGCGTGTGACCAGTTGTAGCGTCCGGCTCAAGATTCTGCATCTCTAGGCTCAGACGGTGGTGCATTCGGATACCTATGCGCAGGTTTATGGCCAAAATAGTGATTTTAGGCCAGTTTTAGGACAAACTGACACTGCGCGTGCGTCACTTGCCGTGAGCCGCAGCAGGTGTTTATGTTTTGTTCTTGTCAGTTGTCATCTCTCCTTGCAATTATATTCAGATTTGAGCTTCTTGACACTCTGTGTGTCTCCCTACCCACACCCTTGCAGTTTTTGCCTCTGACTTGTGACCGTTGTCACACGCTGACCTAGCGCTGACGCCTAGTGTCGCGACAAGTGGTTCGGAAGGTTCCTAGAAGCTTCTCTTGGTTTCAGAGCAGGCGAGCCACAGCTCACGCTGGTGCGCAGCAGAGACGCAACAGCACTAGCAGCAGTGAGTGGCAGCAGTAGTAGCCACCCACAGAAGCAGCTACAAGTCTTGGGAGAACCCATCACAAATACGTTGCAGCAGAGGCAACAGCGGCAGCAGCACGCAACATCGGCAATGCCACCGGCCGTTTGAGCCACGTGCAACAGCAGCAACCAGCGGCGGCAGCAGCCACAGCAGCCAGGGAGGCAGCAGCAGCCGCAGCCACGACAGCCAATGCGGCAGTAGCAATCGCAGCCTCGAAGCTGAGCCGTCGCGCAGTAGAGGCAACAGCCACACGGCTGCTCACTAGCAGCTGTGCAGCGGTAGCAGGGCAGCACAGCAGCAGGGCACCGCAGCAATAGTGTGCCAGCAACTGCTACGCAGCAGCCTCGCAGCAGCAGCAGCAGCAGCCGCGCGGTTGTTCACCAGCAGCTGTGCAGCAGCAGCAGCAGCAGCAGCAGCAGGGTACCGCAGCAGCAGCGTGCCCGCAGCCGCTGCGCAGCAGCCTAGCAGCAGCGTGCAGCAGCAGAATGCAGCAACGCCTTGCAATAGCCATAGCAGCTGCAACAGCAGCAGCACCGCACGGCAGCAGCAGCAACAGCAGCGGCGGCTGCGAGCAGTTGCAGCGTGCAGTCGCAGCTGCACACGCGCATAGCAACAGCAGCAGCAGCAGAACGCCCAGCAGGGGCAGCCAAGGTGGCAGCAGCACCTGCTGCTGCCCCCATTGCTGTGACGGGAAGCTGCCTTACAGCTTCCCGCGACGAGCTCGCGGCGAGCTCACGGTGATCGGCGAGCCCGCCGATCGGCGAGCTCGTCCGATCGACGAGCTCGCCGCGAGGGTTGAGCCAGGCAGCCAAAAAGAAAAAGAAAAAAAAAGGAAGGAGGGGGAGAGGACACAAAAGGGGGGGGGTCCCGATAGGGCCACCCCAAGACAACCCCGAAAGGGGCACCCGAGGAGGTGGCAGCTANACTCTGTGTGTCTCCCTACCCACACCCTTGCAGTTTTTGCCTCTGACTTGTGACCGTTGTCACACGCTGACCTAGCGCTGACGCCTAGTGTCGCGACAAGTGGTTCGGAAGGTTCCTAGAAGCTTCTCTTGGTTTCAGAGCAGGCGAGCCACAGCTCGCGCTGGTGCGCAGCAGAGACGCAGCAGCACTAGCAGCAGTGAGTGGCAGCAGTAGTAGCCACCCACAGAAGCAGCTACAAGTCTTGGGAGAACCCATCACAAATACGTTGCAGCAGAGGCAACAGCGGCAGCAGCACGCAACATCGGCAATGCCACCGGCCGTTTGAGCCACGTGCAACAGCAGCAACCAGCGGCGGCAGCAGCCACAGCAGCCGGGGAGGCAGCAGCAGCCGCAGCCACGACAGCCAATGCGGCAGTAGCAATCGCAGCCTCGAAGCTGAGCCGTCGCGCAGTAGAGGCAACAGCCACGCGGCTGCTCACTAGCAGCTGTGCAGCGGTAGCAGGGCAGCACAGCAGCAGGGCACCGCAGCAATAGTGTGCCAGCAACTGCTACGCAGCAGCCTCGCAGCAGCAGCAGCAGCAGCCGCGCGGTTGTTCACCAGCAGCTGTGCAGCAGCAGCAGCAGCAGCAGCAGGGCACCGCAGCAGCAGCGTGCCCGCAGCCGCTGCGCAGCAGCCTAGCAGCAGCGTGCAGCAGCAGAATGCAGCAACGCCTTGCAGTAGCCATAGCAGCTGCAACAGCAGCAGCACCGCACGGCAGCAGCAGCAACAGCAGCGGCGGCTGCGAGCAGTTGCAGCGTGCAGTCGCAGCTGCACACGCGCATAGCAACAGCAGCAGCAGCAGAACGCCCAGCAGGGGCAGCCAAGGCGGCAGCAGCACCTGCTGCTGCCCCCATTGCTGTGACGGGAAGCTGCCTTGCAGCTTCCCGCGACGAGCTCGCGGCGAGCTCACGGTGATCGGCGAGCCCGCCGATCGGCGAGCTCGTCCGATCGACGAGCTCGCCGCGAGGGTTGAGCCAGGCAGCCAAAAAGAAAAAGAAAAAAAAAGGAAGGAGGGGGAGAGGACACAAAAGGGGGGGGGTCCCGATAGGGCCACCCCAAGACAACCCCGAAAGGGGCACCCGAGGAGGTGGCAGCTAAGAAAATAAAAAGGGGGAGTGAAGAAAAAATAAATCTGGGTGCACCCACACGTTGGTGCACTAACTTGTCGTCGGCAAACGAGGACGACCGCAGCAGCAGCAACGGCCGCGTGAGACGCGGTAGTAGCAGCAGCGACGAAGGTGGTCGAAGGCCACAGTCGTCGGCTGACGACGGCAACCAAAGCAACGACAGCACCGAAGGCGACTTGAGGTCGCACGGCAGCCACGCGATAGACGCGTAGCAGTCGGACATCAACGTACCACCAGCGTGGTGGTGGCCGTCCTCGTGAATGCGTCACAGCACATTTGAGACATTGTGCTTTGATCGTCCGGTTCCCCCTGTGGCCTTGTGCGAGCGGGAGCGAGTGTCTTATACACTCACCCACACCAGGCTTCTGAGATGAGCACACCGACGTGGCAAGGGGCGCAGCCGGCGCCTTGGCTAGCACCAGCATTGCAGGTGTGCCAGGCGCCACGAGCGCAGTGGCAGTTGCAGCCGTGGCACATGCCCCAGGCGTCCAACGGCTTTGCCTGCTGATTTTGCGGCGACCGACACCATGGCTGGCGCCAGTGTCGCCAGTGCCCTGCTGGGTGGCAACCTCCCTGGTCACGGTCCCACCCTACTCCACTATCCGACTCAGAGACATCAGCTCATACCGCCGCACCCCTCAGTGGAGCTATGGCGGTGTTGTACGTCGAGCTCCAGGGTCTGAAGCACATGGTGCAACAGCTCATAGACCATGTGGTCTCTGAGCGGGCCGTTGCCACCGTGCCGCTTCAGACACCCTTACCTTCCTCCTCGCCATCCTCACCTCCATCGGTGTCATCACCTGACCATGCCACACCTCCCGACCTTAGCTCCACATCTGATGCCCTTCCCTCTGTCCTGGAGTCAGTTGGAGTCATCCCGACCGTTGACCCCTCCGCTTCTGTGCTAGTCCCTTCAGCTCGGCGTCGTCGCGCTCGCACTCGGCATGCGAGGCAGCCGACTGCACATTTGGCGAGACGTGCCCAAGAGGCAGCAGCAGTCGCAGTAGTGGCAGACGTCAGCACGGAGATGACTCTCTCGTCCCCATTCGCAGGGTTGGTGCGGCATCCCTTCGCAGCTTCTACCGGTGCGTCGGTCGAGTGGGGGATGGAGTGTCTGCCGACGACCACCGGAGAGTGTAGCAGGGATGCCACAGACAGTGCTTCACGTCAGGACGC
The DNA here is from genome assembly GCA_023375785.1 of Penium margaritaceum. Taxonomy (NCBI): domain Eukaryota; kingdom Viridiplantae; phylum Streptophyta; class Zygnematophyceae; order Desmidiales; family Peniaceae; genus Penium; species Penium margaritaceum. Next base: position 30,356 of record SZWC01017511.1, on the reverse strand, counting down.
TCTCAGTGAGGACGAGACATCCAAGGACTGGTACGACGTAGGGTCGGAGGCGGACAAGTGGTCCGATGCGGAGTTGGAGGCAGACATAGAGATGGGGATGGAGATGGAGACTACAGTTGACGTAGCAGAGACCACGACCACAGTGGCATGTGTGGCAGCAGCAATGGATGGGGCAGTAGTCGCAGTGGCGATGACAGTGCCTGGACGTCTGCTCCACATGTGTCCGCTGTCATCGCCACTGCTACTACTGCCCCATCCACCACTCCACATGTGACCACACACACACAAACACACACACACACACACACACACACACACACACACACACACACACACACCAAAAAGATAAAAAACTAGAGGATGCAACAAGGTTCATCTTGGCATCATGTGTTTATACCAATTCCATATTGTTTTCTAAGAGGAGGATGGCTATACAAAACCAATCTTCTAGGGGATGAGCTTGAGAAGTTTGGATTCCATGTAATAGTTTTATGTAGTTCCATGCAAAAGTTTTATGCAACATTGAAGCTACCAGAAAAAATGAACATTTGGGAAGGGAGTTGTGGCTAGCGAGCTATGGTGTGAGGAGAGGATGGAACAATGTGGGGTGGGAACCAAGATAGGTTGAGCCCATGAAAGAGGTTCCATACGCAAGTGAGAGTGGCAAAAGAACGAGTCACAAGTAACAGATCCGCTGGTGGGCGAGAGAGAGAACGTGACGAGCAGGGAGCGGCTGGCTCCCTCTCGCTCGCACTGCGAGGCACAGACGAGCCTCGACCTCAACCCTGCTGGCGGATTTATCGTGTGAGCCTGCAAAGAGACATGATTCCGCCGAGACAACCTTAGTGTCATGAACCCGGGTGCTCACCCCCCCAAAACAGTGGCACTAGGAAACCTAGTGTTAATGCAACGAGAAATATGTGTCTATGAAGCATTTCTGTCATGAGCCATCACGGGAATTGTCATGGCTCCACTTCTTGTGCACGTATCACTACAAGAGATGCTGTGGTGCGGGCGCCAGTGTCACTCCAGCATCAGTCACTTGCATCAATGAGGTAGGTGTGCAGCGAGGCCAGAGGTCACGACACGTCTGTGGTTCACAAACCAACACTCCCCCATGACCCACAGCCAACGCACACAAGCACAAGCTCACGGGCACCACATGTGTCACAAGATGTGACTAACGATTGTACACATGCACACAACAACCACTCATCCAGGGTCACCACAAAGACACAACAGTCCCAATGCATGCACGGCTGCCTTGAAGACATTGCTACTGAGTGCCTTCGTCAAGAAGTCAGCTCTCTGCTGTCGTGTGTCGACCCTAACGATCTGTACATCACCTGCAGCAATGCGCTCATGCATAAAATGATGCTCAACATTGATGTGCTTCGTGCGTGTGTGATGCATGCCATCATGTTCTGCAATTGCTTTGGTGCTATGGTTGTCACAGCACAACGTGATGTGCCGGACAAGAACGCGCAGTTGCTAAAACAAACGACACAGCCACACACTCTCACACGTACCAGCGCCAAGAGCAACATACTCAGCCTCACTAGAGTTGCATGTCACACAACCTTGTTTGCCACTTTTCCACGACACAGCAGTCCCTCCGACGAGAAAGATGTAGCTTGTACGNCACGTATCACTACAAGAGATGCTGTGGTGCGGGCGCCAGTGTCACTCCAGCATCAGTCACTTGCATCAATGAGGTAGGTGTGCAGCGAGGCCAGAGGTCACGACACGTCTGTGGTTCACAAACCAACACTCCCCCATGACCCACAGCCAACGCACACAAGCACAAGCTCACGGGCACCACATGTGTCACAAGATGTGACTAACGATTGTACATATGCACACAACAACCACTCATCCAGGGTCACCACAAAGACACAACAGTCCCAATGCATGCACGGCTGCCTTGAAGACATTGCTACTGAGTGCCTTCGTCAAGAAGTCAGCTCTCTGCTGTCGTGTGTCGACCCTAACGATCTGGACATCACCTACAGCAATGCGCTCATGCATAAAATGATGCTCAACATTGATGTGCTTCGTGCGTGTGTGATGCATGCCATCATGTTCTGCAATTGCTTTGGTGCTATGGTTGTCACAGCACAACGTGATGCGCCGGACAAGAACGCGCAGTTGCTAAAACAAACGACACAGCCACACACTCTCACACGTACCAGCGCCAAGAGCAACATACTCAGCCTCACTAGAGTTGCATGTCACACAACCTTGTTTGCCACTTTTCCACGACACAGCAGTCCCTCCGCCGAGAAAGATGTAGCTTGTACGGCTGCGAGCATCTGTGTCATGGGCCCAGTCACTGTCTGTGTAGCCATCGACTACAACCGACGGCTGTGCCCGGTAGCACAGACCGGTCCGGGCAGTGGAGAGGGCGTACCTGACGACACGCAGTGCAGCCTAAAGCTGCCGTGCTCTAGGCACTGAGAGAACTGGGCCAGAAAATTCACAGAGAAGGCGACATCCGCTCTGGTTGTTGTCGCCAGGTACATGAGTGACCCGATGACGCGGAGATAGTCCGTCACATCAGCTGCCTCCCCCAGCTTAGACACGTCCAGTGTCTTCAGNCGAGCATCTGTGTCATGGGCCCAGTCACTGTCTGTGTAGCCATCGACTACAACCGACGGCTGTGCCCGGTAGCACAGACCGGTCCGGGAAGTGGAGAGGGCGTACCTGATGACACGCAGTGCAGCCTAAAGCTGCCGTGCTCTAGGCACTGAGAGAACTGGGCCAGAAAATTCACAGAGAAGGCGACATCCGCTCTGGTTGTTGTCGCCAGGTACATGAGTGACCCGATGACGCGGAGATAGTCCGTCACATCAGCTGCCTCCCCCAGCTTAGACACGTCCAGTGTCTTCAGCAACCTCTGCCCAGCTGGTGTCATAGGCGTCGACGCTGTGGGGGTGGACTCAAGCAGGGAAGCAAAGCGATCCCCTGGACTGCAAATGTACGCAGCCTGGTGCACATGAAGGGTACGACGCGACCGGTCACGCACAAGCTCCATGCCCAAGAAGACATGAGCAGGACCGAGGTCCTTCATCTTGTGCATGGACTGCGGGAGGCTCTTCACTGACCTGACAGCATCTTGGCTAGTTGAGGCTATCAGCAGGTTGTCCACATAGACGAGTACAGCCACGAACGGCACAGAAGGTGGAGTCACAAATAGTGAAGGGTCCACCGTACTACGTCGGTACCCTCCTTTCTTGAGGGTGGACGTGATCTCTTNGAAGACATGAGCAGGACCGAGGTCCTTCATCTTGTGCATGGACTGCGGGAGGCTCTTCACTGACCTGACAGCATCTTGGCTAGTTGAGGCTATCAGCAGGTTGTCCACATAGACGAGTACAGCCACGAACGGCACAGAAGGTGGAGTCACAAATAGTGAAGGGTCCACCGTACTACGTCGGTACCCTCCTTTCTTGAGGGTGGACGTGATCTCTTGGTTCCAGCACCGAGGTGACTGCTTCAGGCCGTAGAGGGCCTTCCGCAGTCGCCAAAATCTGTCAGTGCTATCGGAGAAGCCTGGAGGCTGGACCATATAGATCTCCTCATCCAGTTGTCCGTGCAAGAATGCATTGTTCACGTCCATCTGTTCAAGCTCCCAGTCATGGTGAGCCACGAGACTCAGCAGCTCTCTGGCTGTGGTGTACCATCTGACCGGTGCAAATGTTTCATCGAAGTCGATGCCTGGGACCTGGGAGAACCCCTTCGCCGTGAGCCTCGCCTTGTACTTTTCCAGAGCGCAATTAGGTTTGTACTTCCGTCAGAAGACCCAACGAGCTTCAATGGCCTTGCGACCAGGCGGCAAGTCAACTAACTCATAGACCGCGTGATCATCCANTGTTCACGTCCATCTGTTCAAGCTCCCAGTCATGGTGAGCCACGAGACTCAGCAGCTCTCTGGCTGTGGTGTACCATCTGACCGGTGCAAATGTTTCATCGAAGTCGATGCCTGGGACCTGGGAGAACCCCTTCGCCGTGAGCCTCGCCTTGTACTTTTCCAGAGCGCAATTAGGTTTGTACTTCCGTCAGAAGACCCAACGAGCTTCAATGGCCTTGCGACCAGGCGGCAAGTCAACTAACTCATAGACCGCGTGATCATCCAAAGCGTTCAGCTCATCACGCATGCCTGCCTCCCATTGCTGGGCGTCAGTGGAAGCACGTGCTTCATGCACCGTGGTTGGCTCAGGTGGTAGAGCTGTGGTGGCTGACGCAGCGTGACACTCTGCAATGCTTCTCGAAACAGCCACCTCCAATACGTGTGCATGCTCTGAGGCAAGGAGCGCATAGCCAAGGGCAGAGCTGGGGTGGACAACCCCTGTGGCCAAGCCTAGGGCATCCATGCCCGTAGGGAGGACAGGAGACTACCCAGTCGGAGACTGTGGGGGGGTGCTGAGACCGTAGTACCAGAGCGTTGAGGGAGTGCACGAAGGCGACCGCCTCGGATGAAGGGGGAGACCGGAGCAAGACTTGTGGTGGTCAGTAGCGGAGATGGACCAACTGCACGAGGAAGGGAAGAGGCAGGTGAGGCGGCCACCGGGGGCGTGACCGGATTGGACGGAGAAAGAGGTCAAGGGACTGCAGCAGAATGGACAGCGTCCAAGACAGGAGACGATGGGGCCGCGGAGGAGCTGCTAGAGGAAAGGGAAGAAGTGGTCGCATGACCGGACGACAAGGGCGGCGAGCTCGGTGCCGGACCAGACGACGAAGACTGCAACGAGGGTGATAGCTGCGGTGCAGCAGCATGGACTGAAGGGATGGCAGGACTGACTACCCCCCCCAGCCAAGAGAGAGGCGGGAGAGAGGAGGCAGGGGGCAAGCNGAGACGATGGGGCCGCGGAGGAGCTGCTAGAGGAAAGGGAAGAAGTGGTCGCATGACCGGACGACAAGGGCGGCGAGCTCGGTGCCGGACCAGACAACGAAGACTGCAACGAGGGTGATAGCTGCGGTGCAGCAGCATGGACTGAAGGGATGGCAGGACTGACTACCCCCCCCAGCCAAGAGAGAGGCGGGAGAGAGGAGGCAGGGGGCAAGCAACTGAGGTCACGAAGGAAGACAGACTCAAAGAACAAGGCATCGCGGGATTTGATGACGCACTGAAGGACGGGATCCCACAAGCGCCAGGCCTTAAACTCGGCAGACACACCCAGAAAGGGGCACATGCAGCCACGAGGAGACAATATGCCGTCACACAAGTCCTCGGGGTGCCAAACGGAAGCAATACTGCTCCAGAACCGAGCGAGGCACATGCCAGCGCGAGTGCCGGACCAGCGCTCAAAGGGGGTGACTGTGCAGGGAAGGGGACCGTGGGGGACGCGGTTCCAGACCCACGTCATGTAGCTCATCGCCTCAAAGGAAAAATGAGGGGGTAGGCCGGACTCGGACAAGAGAGTGCGGACGCCGTCAGCCAATGTATGATTCCAATGCTTGGAGACTCCATTTTGCTGGGGTGTATAAGGAGCAGAGGTCTCCAGACAAATCACGCGGGACTCAATGAGGTGGGCGGTCGGACCAAGGAACTCGCCACCACGGTTGACGCGAAAGATTCGCAACGACCGCTGACACGTGCGCTCAGCCTGCACTAGCCAAGACTCAATGACGGAGCAGACGTCGCTTTTCTGACGAAGGGCGAACACCCAGCGAAACCGGGAGAATTCATCGGTGAGACATAAGACATACCGACCGACGTCGCCCAGGAGGTCNGCGGGATTTGATGACGCACTGAAGGACGGGATCCCACAAGCGCCAGGCCTTAAACTCGGCAGACACACCCAGAAAGGGGCACATGCAGCCACGAGGAGACAATATGCCGTCACACAAGTCCTCGGGGTGCCAAACGGAAGCAATACTGCTCCAGAACTGAGCGAGGCACATGCCAGCGCGAGTGCCGGACCAGCGCTCAAAGGGGGTGACTATGCAGGGAAGGGGACCGTGGGGGACGCGGTTCCAGACCCACGTCATGTAGCTCATCGCCTCAAAGGCAAAATGAGGGGGTAGGCCGGACTCGGACAAGAGAGTGCGGACGCCGTCAGCCAATGTACGATTCCAATGCTTGGAGACTCCATTTTGCTGGGGTGTATAAGGAGCAGAGGTCTCCAGACAAATCGCGTGGGACTCAATGAGGTGGGCGGTCGGACCAAGGAACTCGCCACCACGGTTGACGCGAAAGATTCGCAACGACCGCTGACACGTGCGCTCAGCCTGCACTAGCCAAGACTCAATGACGGAGCAGACGTCGCTTTTCTGACGAAGGGCGAACACCCAGCGAAACCGGGAGAATTCATCGGTGAGACATAAGACATACCGACCGACGTCGCCCAGGAGGTCATGGGGCAAAGGCCCCATGACATCCACATGGACACGATCGAGCGGGTGGGAAGACTGAGAAGTAGACAGAGAGAAAGGGGAGCGATGCATCTTGCCTTGCGCACAGTCATGACAGTCAGCAGGGCAAGGGGCAAGGAAGTCAAAAGGAGAGAGGGCAACAGCATGCTGAAGGAAAAGCATACTGTGAACGACATCAGAATGAACATGACAAAGGCGGCGATGCAAGAGACGGACAAGGTCAGGAGAGAGGGATGGTGAAACATGAGGAAGCGTAGACCCCGGCACGGAGGAAGAGGAAGAGGCATGCAAGGGAACACGGTAAAGTCGTCCACACTACACGCCACGTACGACAGGACAGCCAGAGGGACGTAGACAAACAGTGCCAAGACCATGGCTGGCAGTGAAATCCATACCTTGGTCGTCGAGGGACGACACAGACAGCAAGCTAAGCTCGAGCGAAGGCATGTACAGAACGTCTGGAAAATACAGTGCACCACTGGGACCGACGAAACGGACAACGCTAACACCCTGAACGGGGAGTAACTGACTAGACCCAGTGCGGACGAAGCGGACAGACCCGACAGGGCCCAATGAGACAAACGAGGACCGAACAGATGTCATGTGGTGCGTGGCCCCAGAATCGAGAACCCAAAAACCACTGGAGATACGGACAGAGGGGAGAACACCAGAGGTGGCGACAGTGCCAACAGAGGACCTGGAGGAGACAGGTGACTCACAGAGGGAGAGACAACGAGGAAGGACGACAGACTGCCAATGCTCAATCCACGGGACGGACACATGCAACGAGCCCAGAACGTGACCGGGGGGATCCCCACGAAGGACACTGTCTGTCTGACACGCGAGACCTCTGGCCGTCGATACAACATCCTCACCTCCCTGATCGCGAAGGCGTAGAAGCTGAAGAAGGGACTGCTCCAGCTGGCGCTCCCGATCACCACGGTCACTGTCCACCGACGTCGGCGGAGCCGGAGTAGACGCGTTCGAGGAAGAAGGGAACCACAGTGGCGGTGTGTAGGAGGAGGAGGGAGGACCCGCATAAGTGGGTGCACCCGATGGAGGAGGCCAACCCCAGGGGTAGGGACTAGGAGGCAGAAAGGATGGCAAGCCAGTGGTAGAGTGGACGTGGGCAGAGGTGGTGGCAGGCAAACGCCAAGAGGTCGGAGGGGCGGAGGGTGACGGCGTGGAGGAGGAGCCAGAAGTGCGAGCCGAGTGTGCGCGCATGGCCCGAGCGAGACGAAGGTCGTCTGGAGGGGTGGGACATGCACGGGCGGAATGCTCGGAGATGCCGCAGTTCCAGCACACGACGGCACTGGGAGTCGGGGAGGAAGGAGTGGTACCCTTGTCCTTCCCCTTTCCTTTGCCCTTCCCCTTGCCCTTTCCACCTCCCTGGGAGGCAAGGGCAGAAGTAGTAGGGGGCGGGGCAGGTGAGGAAGAGGAGGAAGGAGCAGAGGAAGAAGCGGGTGCAGCAGTGGTGGTGAGTGCAGCAACACCTGTGATAGCGAAATGGTGGAGGCGCTTGCTTTGAAGGCTAGTCCACCAGGCAGCAAGGTGCTCGGAGGTGAAATCCCAGAGAGCCCCTACCCCAGGCGGCGAATCTAGGGGAACGGGCTGTGAGGCAAGTTGCTGGAGCTCCTTAGTTTTGACGTCGCAAAGGAGGTCGGACAACTCCGGGATGAGGCCGTTAACCATTGTGAGGACGGCAGAGAGCTGGCCAGGCCCTGCTTTGCCAAGCTCGCAAAGGAGCTTGACACCGCGAGACCTGTATGCATCAACGGTCTCGTCACTACGCATGAGAAGCGTGTTGAGCTGGACTGTGAGAGTGCTCTGAGCGGCTTGGCCAGTGACACTGGTGCGACGACGCAGCATGGCATATGCGCCGACAGGATCAGCCAGACGCTGGACAGTAGGGTCAGCATTTAACGTGCCGACATCATCAATCAGCAACTCAGGAGCGACAGCGATGAAGGCGCGCACGGCACGAGCAGATTCATTTGCAAGGGGAATGAACGGATCAACAGCTGGGGAGTAGTACTCCCACGGCTACTCCCCTTGAGCCCACGCGCTAAAGCGCACTTCCCAAGAGGTGAAGGCGAGTCCAGAGGAGAGGGAAGGCGGCTGCGAGAAGAAGTTATGTTGGCAAGGCGCAGGCAGNCGGCGTGGAGGAGGAGCCAGAAGTGCGAGCCGAGTGTGCGCGCATGGCCCGAGCGAGACGAAGGTCGTCTGGAGGGGTGGGACATGCACGGGCGGAATGCTCGGAGATGCCGCAGTTCCAGCACACGACGGCACTGGGAGTCGGGGAGGAAGGAGTGTTACCCTTGTCCTTCCCCTTTCCTTTGCCCTTCCCCTTGCCCTTTCCACCTCCCTGGGAGGCAAGGGCAGAAGTAGTAGGGGGCGGGGCATGTGAGGAAGAGGAGGAAGGAGCAGAGGAAGAAGCGAGTGCAGCAGTGGTGGTGAGTGCAGCAACACCTGTGATAGCGAAACGGTGGAGGCGCTTGCTTTGAAGGCTAGTCCACCAGGCAGCAAGGCGCTCGGAGGTGAAATCCCAGAGAGCCCCTACCCCAGGCGGCAAATCTAGGGGAACGGGCTGTCAGGCAAGTTGCTGGAGCTCCTTAGTTTTGACGTCGCAAAGGAGGTCGGACAACTCCGGGATGAGGCCGTTAACCATTGTGAGGACGGCAGAGAGCTGGCCAGGCGCTGCTTTGCCAAGCTCGCAAAGGAGCTTGACACCGCGAGACCTGTATGCATCAACGGTCTCGTCACTACGCATGAGAAGCGTGTTGAGCTGGACTGTGAGAGTGCTCTGAGCGGCTTGGCCAGTGACACTGGTGCGACGACGCAGCATGGCATATGTGCCGATAGGATCAGCCAGACGCTGGACAGTAGGGTCAGCATTTAACGTGCCGACAGCATCAATCAGCAACTCAGGAGCGACAGCGATGAAGGCGCGCACGGCACGAGCAGATTCATTTGCAAGGGGAATGAACGGATCAACAGCTGGGGAGTAGTACTCCCACGGCTACTCCCCTTGAGCCCACGCGCTAAAGCGCACTTCCCAAGAGGTGAAGGCGAGTCCAGAGGAGAGGGAAGGCGGCTGCGAGAAGAAGTTATGTTGGCAAGGCGCAGGCAGAGGGGTAGCTGCAGTGGGGTGACTGGTCTGAGCAGCGACAGAAGTGCTAGAGTGGGTGCCAGCGACGGGCGGGACTGCAGACACGGCAGGGAGGCGACGCAAGACAATAGCGGCGAATTCATCAGCGAGGGTGGCACGATTGTCCTCTGCCAACTTAAGGCGATCTTCAGCTTCCTGCTGAGCCTCGCGGGCGAGAGTCAGTTGACGCTGAAGGGTAGCGATGACTGACTCGTCGTCACCAGGCATGGTGACGACGTGAGGGCTCTGCCCGACAGATTTGGGCAGATTTTCCCCAACCCCAGTGGGCGTGGGAAAAGTGGGGGTGCCTGAGGCAAAGTAGCTCAACACTGCAGGACAGCCCACCCCGAGTCAGACAGAACAAGCCACCGCAGAGAGAACAAGAGAAGGCAGCAGGGGACAAAAGCATGCAAGATAGAGAGTCATGTAGTGATTGGAGGAGATGGACTGCACAGGAAGGCTAAGAGCGGTGGAACCGCAGCAGCGGAAGCAACGGAGAGAATGGAAACAGTGGAGGCAATTGGCACCACCAGAACAAGCGCTCCAGTGATAAAGGCGGCACTGAGGGTGGTGGTGACTGCAACAATGGAGACCAACGCATTGACAATGCTGGAGGCGGCAGATGGAGTAGATGCTGCTACAGTGACAGCGGCGGCCGTCGAGGTGCGGATGGAAGCTGCAACCGTCGCTATTGTAGATGCAATGGCAGACGCTGCTGCAGAAATTTGGGTCCCTATGTCAGAGGCTGCTGCAGCAATGGGACCGACGACAACCGCAGCTTCAATGTATGCCTATGTTGCACGTCCTGCTGAGGTCAAAGCAGGTGTACGAGAGGCTCTAGCGGCAGCGGCAAACGTAGCGGCAGCTGCTGCAGCTACGTCCATAACTGCCACAGTCGTTCGAGTGAGGGCACTCACAATGCCAACGACGTCCTCAGTAAAGGCAGCTTACAGATTGGGAGAGACCTGCGGCTGCAGACCCCCCCATGAGAAAGAGGTGGGGAGACGCTTACCGGTCTCTGGCGAGCAGTCCGAGTTGATGACGCTACCGTGGACGCAGACGCTCGGTCGCTACTCATGCCTCTGCGACGTCTTGCATGACGATGCAACGGCCCTCCTTCGTAGTAACCACCAGGAGGAAGCGCGCAGTGAGCGTCACGAAGAGCCAGCGTGGTGGAGGCAACACCACCGAAGCGATGCACTTTGCTGCCGGTGTGGCTGATGTTGAGGCTGCTGCGGCTGCCAGCGCTGTTTCAAGGATAACACGCTGTTGCGCGTGCTGTTGCTGTGGCTACTGACAATGCTGCTGCTGCTGCGGCTGACGGAGCTGCCAGCGCTACTGCTAACAATGCTGCTGCTGCTGCTCTCGATGTTGCTACTGCTGCGGCTGATGCTGTTGCAAAGAATGCTGCTGCTTCTGCTCCCGATGCTTCTGCTGCTGCGGCTCATGCGGCTGCAATGCTGCTTCTGACAGCAATGTCGCTGCCACTGCTCCGGATGCTGCTGTTGCTGCTGAGGCGGCTGCCAACACTAATGCTGTGGACGATGCTGCTGCTGCTACGGCTGACGGAGTTGTCAGAGCTGCTACTAACAATGCTGCTGCTGATGTTCCCGATGTTGCTGCTGCAACGGCTGATGCGGCTACCAATGCTGCTGCTGCTGCGGCTGATGGGGCTGCCAGCGCTGCTGATAACAATGCTGCTGCTGCAGTTCCCGATGCTGTTGCTGTTACGGCTGATGCGGCTGCAATGCCGTTACTGACAGCAATGCTGCTACCACTACTCCGAAAGCTGCTGCTGCTACGGCGAAGGCGGCTGCCAACACTGCTGTTGTGGAAGATGCTGCTGCTGCTGCCGATCTGCTGCAGTAGACAAGCACCTCCGGCAGTCANTGCGACGTCTTGCATGACGATGCAACGGCCCTCCTTCGTAGTAACCACCAGGAGGAAGCGCGCAGTGAGCGTCACGAAGAGCCAGCGTGGTGGAGGCAACACCACCGAAGCGATGCACTTTGCTGCCGGTGTGGCTGATGTTGAGGCTGCTGCGGCTACCAGCGCTGTTTCAAGGATAACACGCTGTTGCGCGTGCTGTTGCTGTGGCTACTGACAATGCTGCTGCTGCTGCGGCTGACGGAGCTGCCAGCGCTACTACTAACAATGCTGCTGCTGCTGCTCTCGATGTTGCTACTGCTGCGGCTGATGCTGTTGCTAAGAATGCTGCTGCTTCTGCTCCCGATGCTGCTGCTGCTGTGGCTCATGCGGCTGCAATGCTGCTTCTGACAGCAATGTCGCTGCCACTGCTCCGGATGTTGCTGCTGCTGCTGAGGCGGCTGCCAATACTAATGCTGTGGACGATGCTGCTGCTGCTACGGCTGACGGAGTTGTCAGAGCTGCTACTAACAATGCTGCTGCTGATGTTCCCGATGTTGCTGCTGCAACGGCTGATGCGGCTTCCAATGCTGCTGCTGCTGCGGCTGACGGGGCTGCCAGCGCTGCTGATAACAATGCTGCTGCTGCAGTTCCCGATGCTGTTGCTGTTACGGCTGATGCGGCTGCAATGCCGTTACTGACAGCAATGCTGCTACCACTACTCCGAAAGCTGCTGCTGCTACGGCGAAGGCGGCTGCCAACACTGCTGTTGTGGAAGATGCTGCTGCTGCTGCCGATCTGCTGCAGTAGACAAGCACCTCCGGCAGTCACAGTGATAACTGTGANTGCTGCTGCAACGGCTGATGCGGCTACCAATGCTGCTGCTGCTGCGGCTGATGGGGCTGCCAGCGCTGCTGATAACAATGCTGCTGCTGCAGTTCCCGATGCTGTTGCTGTTACGGCTGATGCGGCTGCAATGCCGTTACTGACAGCAATGCTGCTACCACTACTCCGAAAGCTGCTGCTGCTACGGCGAAGGCGGCTGCCAACACTGCTGTTGTGGAAGATGCTGCTGCTGTTGCCGATCTGCTGCAGTAGACAAGCACCTCCGGCAGTCACAGTGATAACTGTGACTGTGACTGAACGGCTGCTTCCTCTATGGCTAAGGCGGCTGGTGGTGTATGTGCTGCTGCGGGCTACAAGAGGAGACTCCCGCAGTTTCTGCTGGCGAGTAGATGCACCAGCGGTTGCAGTTGTGAGTGCCACAATTGTCAGCGTGCGAATGCCACCGGCGCAGTCAAGCGGACACGTCAATGCCGTCCGACGACCCTTGAGATGCGAGCATGGAGTTGCGGTGGGAGCTGCATGGATCGCAGCTGTTATGGCTGCGATCCACGTGCGGGAAGGAGAGATCCGCGGGAAAGGGAAAAAACCCTAACCCGCGGTTTTTTTTGCACGTTGCTGCAGTCGACCGCCGAGACTGGAGGCCGAAGTCTAGGGTGGAGAAGAATCTTCCCCCCTAAGAGTATGTAGGACGCACCAAGAGGATCTCGCGCACAATGTCGCGCGTGATGCGTTCCCTCCTCACACTGCTCCGATGCCAGTGGCTAGCGAGCTATGCTGTGAGGAGAGGATAGAACAATGTGGGATGGGAACCAAGATAGGTTGAGCCCATGAAAGAGGTCCCATATGCAAGTGAGAGTGGCAAAAGAATGAGTCACAAGTAACAGATCTGCTAGCGGGCGAGAGAGAGAGAGAGGGCGGATGAGAGAGAGAACGTGACGAGCAGGGAGCGGCGAGCTCCCACTCGCTTGCACTACGAGGCACAGACGAGCCTCGACCTCAACCCTGCTGGCGGATTTATCCTGTGAGTCTGCAAAGAGACTAGATTCCGCCGAGACAACCTAAGTGTCATGAACTCGGGTGCTCACCCCCCCAAAACAGTGGCACTAGGAAACCTAGTGTTAATGCAACGAGAAATATGTGTCTATGAAGCATTTCTGTCATGAGCCATCACGGGAATTGTCATGGCTCCACTTCTTGTGCACGTGTTACTACGAGGGACGCTGTGGTGCCGGCGCCAGTGTCACTCCAGCATCATTCACCTGCATCAGTGAGGTGGGTGTGCAGCGAGGCCAGAGGTCACGACACGTCTGTGGTTCACAAACCAACAGGAATAACTATTTCTTATTCTTTTTCTGTGGAAACATCTCAACAAGAATTCTTCTTCTTTCCTTTTTTTTCATAAAAGTTCATCATTAAACTCTCTCATTTTTTTGATTTTCTTCGAGGGATTATGCCTTAAGGCTCTATGTTTGAATATGAACATGAAGATGGGTCCTCATCTCTTCTCATTTAGTTGTTGATCTGTAGCTTGGTGGTTTCTATAAGGGTACGTTTACCGCATGCCTACTTGTCGCAACTAATTTACAATCAACCAAATTTACGCAAGAAGAGAATGCGGAGGCCACTTTGTCACAAAAATGACTATAACGTCCACCAAATGTATTTAATACTTGAGAGGGCCACTGTTGAAAACTCGTACTTTGGATATCCACCGCAGAAGAATTGAGTACTGAGAAAACCATACTACTCCGCATACCCACTCTTCACACTCGCCAACGTAACACGACAGCATTTGAAACAGGACCCCATTGTTGGCCCGCGCTACAAAGACAGCGTGGCAGATGACTCTGTGAGTAAACTTCATATTGACTCGCCTCCTCACTTGCTTGGCGAGATGTAGACTGTGGCCACCCATCGGTCCTATGCATGTGTGAATCTTTCAAGTGTCCAATGGTCGAGCGCCGCACATTTGCCTCTTGCAACGACCAAACACCCCATGCAAATGTTGTCTACATACAAAGTTCGCAACGTAAACCGCGGACATCTTCTGATTGCCTCGCCTGACCTAGAAGCAGTGAACACCGCCAATGCCGTTCTCTCCTCGGCCTACAAGATGAAAGACCTCGGAGAGGCCTCCGTCTTTCTGGGGATGGAGATCGTGCGCGACCGTGTCCACCGCACTCTCCCCATCCATCAGGCACGCTACGCACAGGCTAGGGGGGAGCGCTTTGCTGGCCTCCTTGCTGCCATCTGCACTGCCTCCATACCCATGACCTTCGAAGGGAAGGCCGCCCTGAACATGGACGACCCATCCGACCTGGGGTAGCCAGTCGGCGTGACTCTGTACCTACGAGTCATTGGCTTGCTCATGTACTTGGCCACCATGACACGGCGCGACATTGCCTTCACTTTCAACCTGCTTGCCTAGTTCTCGCGGTCTCCACACCAGCAAACACTGGACTCAACCATCCGGTGCGTGTGCTATATCCTGTCCACCACGCGCATCGGTTTGTGCTTCCGTGAGCACGGTAAGTCATGCTTGACAGGTACACAGACAATTACTGGGCATGGAGTTTAGATGCCAAAAGCCGCACCGGCTACATCTTCCTCATTGGGGGCACTGCGGTATCCTGGCGTAGTGGGAGGCAGGACTGTATTGCACGTAGCACTTCAGAGGCACAGTATGTTGCTCTGGGCGCCAGTGCAGCTGAGTGTGTCTGGCTTGTCCGTCTGCTACGTGAATTGCTTTAGTCCATTCCCTCGGTGATGCTTCAGTTTAACAACATGAGCGCGGAGGCCATCGCCAAGAACTCAGGTGTGTTCCATGCATGCACGAAGCACATCAACGTCAAGCATCACTTCTTGCGTGACCTGGTGGACCGTGGTGAGATCTGAATCGTCCATGTGGGCATTGACAGGCAGCGCGCTGACTTTCTGCCCAAGGCTCTTGGTCGTTTGAAGTTTCATGCAACCACTCATTTCGTGGGACTCTGCCCCGTTCCCGTTGCAAGTTGACTCCTCATGTGCCATCTTGCATGTGTTATACTTGCAGCAAGCAGCGTTTGTGTGTGTGTTGTCTTGTACAACGTCAGTGTCTATATGTGCATGTCCATGTATGTGCATGGAAGTGTATCACCCTCCGGTCACGGGGGAATATTGTTATGTGTGTCGTACACAGCTTACAGTGACCCCGCGGCTCATGTTCATCCAGGTGCAGATCCATGACATGGCAAGAGTGGCGGAAGACCGGCATCTGGACGGGCCCCCGGAAGATATCTATCATAGCTAGATCCTTGCTGTGGAACAACACATAGGCATGCAGCCTATCAAGACGTAGTTCTTGTTGACGTGGCTAGTCTGGTTCAGACAACTCGTCGTTTTGACGTGTCTACAAGGAGGTATGCCCAAAACTATGTTTCCGCAACTGTTTTGATCTGCTAGAAAATTGTGGCCTGTGCGTGCCGTGTTGGTCTGCACCAGCTAGGCCTTATACCCTACGTAGTCTTCCCATGGCTCAGTTGCTCTCCCTCTCTACACATTGCTTGCAGCCAGACGCGTTGATGTGTCGTGCTAGTCAGACCCTTACAGCTGATTTCTGCCCTGGTGCCCAACACCTGCTTTCATGCATTCAATGAAAACCACGCCAAACCGACTGGTTTTGGGTATTTCACCGTACAACGATCGTTGTTTGTATGGACCTCGTTTGCGCAAATGTGGTCCTAGCGATGTATGCAATGTGGATTTCGACATCCATTGTCTCGCAATAGCTACTGTTTTTGTAGCTTACCAACATGGCTACCAACGGCAACAGGACTGAGGTTCCAATTGGCCCTCACCAATGGGACCATGTCGGAGTGTGGGGTGGAGAGGAAGCATTGCGATCACCAGCCATCTTGCAAGAGCAGGAATCCACAGCTGCATGGGCCGCCGTAAAGGCAGACTTTGGCGATTGGTTAACGGGGAATGCGATGCCATCATGGGCATCCACACCTCCTCAACTGGAGAACATGGTTGGGATCATTGGCAAGCGTATGCCTTCTCCGCGTCCGCCTAACACTCGTGATTCGTGGGAGCCCTGGTTGTACACAAAGCCTCTCAGCCCTTAGTGTTGCAACATGGGGGCATGTGTAATATTTTTCTCTGAAGTCATGTATGAGGTGTCTAATACATCAATTGCTGCCTGGTGGTGGAAAAAATGGGTTTGTGTAATATTCATTCCTCGAATTATTTCCAATTTGTCCTCTACTAATTTTATGAACTTCTCTACATGGCATGTGCAGGTTTCATTCAACACCATGATGTTTGTATCTAGATTGGCAAAAACTATAGTGTCCATAAAGACATACTTTGGAATGTAAGGTGTGCGCCCAAAGAGTAGCTTCAAGTGTGCTCACTTGGGTGGATTTGTATGTTACAGCCAACATGTTCACAATGAATTACCGTCTATGTCATGTCACTGTATTTCATGAAGGCTTCAATTCAACTTCCACTTCACTCTAGTCCATTGTCTAATGTCAGATTGTGACAGCATGTCATAACACAATAGTCAAGTATTAATTGCTAATGTCAATCGGATCAGAATCACAAAAATAAAGTAGGAAGGAAGGTGAAAAGAAGAGTAGATCATGTCAAAGCCAACATTGGTTTCATCAATGTTCCGGTCCGCTGAGAAATCTTAAACAACTTCCCGACAGGCCTCCATGTTACGGAAGGCTCTGCCACTCGGGAAATCTGTGCATCTGGGGGTGTAATTGATTGCGCGAGCAAGGTGAGCGGCTTGCAGATCTGTGCCGGTTTTGTCCGGCAAGGGCGGTGAAATTGCCTCATGAGACGACCCTGCACAAAAGACATGTATAACCACGTGGGTGGAAAAGCATGACAAGGACTTATGGTGTTTGGCAGTTAGAAGAGAGCGTACTTCGACATGGCAAAATTTCCAACCCCGTCGGGTGCGATGCCATTTCTACAAACATAGTGGGTTCAACCCACCTGCACAGGGACCACGAAAGGTGCGGACACCTTGACTTCCTCCAATCCACATCGTGCCCTCTTCAACATGCTCAAGAGAGCGCGGGATCATGCAGTCTACAACACTGATGTGATAGTTGTACTTATGCTCCTCCCAGTCGGTAAAGAGGAAGGGGGACTCGGAGTGGTAACATGAGACGAAGACGTCGAGAGGATCGTCGTCCTAGTCGTCCGGGTAGTGGCCTCCCGTGGCGTAGACAATGGCAGCCATCTTGGCCGAAAGTGAGTATAACAATGTATTCCATGCGTTGTGGTATGTACCCAACCCACAATCTGCACTTGGCAAACCAACACGCTAGCATGAGGAGGAGAGTCATCCCGGAGACAGAGGCCCATTACAACGAAACGACGACATCGGAAGGACATGATGACTACACATGAACAATGGTTGAACGATCACGACCCCTACGGTTGATGAGAGAGGACCTCCACATGGCATGTGTTGGTTTTTGCGCATCCTCATTGTGCTCTGTTGTGTCCTCCCAGCTTGTGTACATCGGTGTGNTATTTTTCTAGTTGTTTCTGACTGTTGGATTGCGTTCGCAGCGTTGGTACTACGTCATGGTCTAGTTTTTAGGCAAAATGGACGACGCCCGGGTTTTGGGCTGTCGGCGATCTGGCATGGCTCACCGAGAAAACCCTGCCTGCCAGAAAATGGGTACACTTCCCTCATACCCACTGTCCTCGCAACTAAACAACGGCGTACCTAGTTTTTTGCAGAAAAAGGATGGGAGGGCCACTTTGGCAGAAAAATGCGTCTAACGTCCACAAAATGTACATAATACTTGTGAGAGCCACTGTTCAAAGCAAATACTTCGGACGTCCACTGTGCCAAAAAAAACATATGGGGGCACTTCGAGAAAAGTGGCTTCAGCGTGAATTTGTTTCCAACAGTGGGTGCGGCATGTACGATTTGAGGCGCTTCGAGAAAAGTGGGTACGACACGCATCTTTTGTGTAAAGTGAGTACCGTGTAAAAAAATTGCGAGAAATGGCCAAGAGAAAATTCGGAAGCCCAAACAGTGGGTATAGCAGAATTAGGCCGCCAGAAAATAGGTCTAGGTCTATTTTCTGATTGGCTGGTTAGCTGAGTAACAAGCTCTATAGAGCTGGGGGGGGGGAGGGGAGCTAGAACTTGGAGGTGTCTCCCATTGTTGCTCGTTTTTCACTCCTAATAATTTATTTCCAGTTTTCAGCTGCTTTCTGGCGCTAACACTGGCGCGCGCGTTTTTGACTAACAAACCCAAAGCACTCAGACTTGGACTCTAGACGAGCAGACTGAGGGGGCAGCAGACTAAGCAATTAGCGTGGAAGCCCGCACGCTGCATCAACACCGCCACCGCCCCAACCTACGCTCTAGTGTAACTTCCATTTGCATGCCGGTTAGGCGAGTTACCATGAAGACAACCCTCGCAAACCATGCAAGAGGGATGAACACATTCGGAGGGGATAAAGAAACCTTAATCCTACCATGCTCCTGGAGCCGAAAAAACGAGGGGAGACACGTCAGGGTCGAGCAAGCGACGTTGATAGGGTTGTGGTGTGAGTTGTTTCCGTCCAGTTGTACAGCTTACTATGACCACTCGGCCGTGTCCATGCTCGTGCAGATCCCTGATGCGGGCCCAGCTGACGCCGGAGCACTGACGGTTGGTGGATCCAGCCACCAGCAGCTGCCAGACGATTGCCACGACGTTCCGGGTGCTTGCTGGGGTGCTCTGCAGTTTTTCTGCAAGTGCTAGAGTTTTCTCGGTGGACTGGCTCTCGAGCCCGATTTGCATGTTTTGTATTGTCCGTCCACCGATCGATGCCGGACTTGTGCGTGTGACCAGTCGTAGCGTCCGGCTCAAGATT
>SZWC01017510.1:39538-56861 GCA_023375785.1 Penium margaritaceum | reverse complement strand
AGGAATGTGCTTTTGAGTTCTAGGACTGGACAGGCAGCTATAAAAGGACTTGTCTTGCATGCTGATCAATTAACCCTTGCTTGATGCTCTCTTGCGTATTGACGACTTGAGCTCTTCTTGAGATGTAATGCTAAGGCGTTAGTACTCTTGAAGGTGAAGTGTATGCCTGATTAAGTTTGGGGTGCATGACACATACCTGCAAAGGAAGAAGGTGTAAGAACCTTTGTGAGCTTTTCGGTTTCGCGGCTTCTCTGCCGGAGGTGGTTAGCTCAGTAGCTAACAACTTTCACTTCTATTGATCATAACACGAGTCAGCCATGGTCAGAGTGTCCAATCATAGTGCAGATGTAGACAAGGTAAAAAACCGGTGGCTTGGCACGGCTATTGTGTGCATTACATTGACAAAGTTGGCATGTGCCACTGACCATGACCACAAAGTTTACCAAGTACCTTAAACGGCTAGAAATCATAACACGAGTCAGCCACAGTCAGAGTGTCCAGTCACAGTGCAGACATACTGGGCATGACCTTGCAGGTACAAACAAGGTAGAATACTGGTGGCTCTGTGTGGCTATCGTGCGCAATGCCTTGACAAAGTTGGCATGTGCCACTGACCATGACCACAAATGTATCCAAGTGACTTTTTCTTCTATTGATCATAAAACGAGTCAGCCACTTTCAGAGTGTCCAATCAAAGTGAAGATGTACTAGGCATGATATTGAATGTGCAAACAAGGTAGAATACTGGTGTCTAGGTGTGTGCAATGCCTTGACAAAGTTGCCATGTGCCACTGACCATGACCACATAGTTTAACAAGTGACTTTAACTTATACGAGTTGTAACACGACTCAGCCACGGTCAGAGTGCTCAATCACAGTGCACATCTAATATGCATGACCTTGCAGGTATAAACAAGGCAAATAACTGGTGGCTTGGCACGGCTATTGTGCGCAATGCCTTGACAATGTTGGCATGTGCCACTGACCATGACCACAAAGTTTACCAAGTACATTAAACAGCTATGAATCATAACACGAGTCAGACACGGTCAGAGTGTCAAATCAAAGTGCAGATATACTGGGCATGACCTTGCAGGTATAAACAAGGCAGAACACTGGTGGCTCGGTTGGCTATTTTGCGCAATGCCTTGACAAAGTTGGCACGTGCCACTGAACATGACCACGAATATATCCAAGTGACATTTACTTATATTGATCATAACACGAGTCAGCCATGGTCAAATGTCCAATCAAAGAGCAAATGTACTAGGCAATAATTTGCAGGTACAAACAAGGTAGAATACTGGTGGCTCGGTGTGGTTATTGTGCGCAATGCCTTGACAAAGTTGGCATGTGCCACTGACCATGACCACAAAGCTTACCAAGTGACTTTAGCTTCCACAAAACAAAACACGAGTCAGCCACGGTCAGAGTGCCCAATCACAGTTCAGATGTACTAGGCATGACCTTGCAGGTATAAACAAGGTAAAAAACTGGTGGCTTGGCACGGCTTTTGTGCGCAATGCCTTGACAAAGTTGGCATGTGCCACTGACCATAACCACAAAGTTTACCAAGTTCCTTAAATGGCTATGAATCACAACACGAGTCTGCCACGGTCAGATTGTCCAATCACAGTGCATATAAACTGGGCATTGCCCTACAGGTATTAGAAATGTAGAAAACTGGTCGCTCGGTGTGGCAATTGTGTGCAATGCCCTGACAAAGTTGGCATGTGCTTCTGACCATGACAAAAAAGGTACACAAGTGACTTTTACTTCTATTGATCATAACATAAGTCAGCCACAGTCAGAGTGTCCAGTCACAGTGCAGATGTACTAGGCATGATCTTGCAGGTGCAAAAAAGGAAGAATACTGGTGGCTCGGTGTTGCTATTGTGCGCAATGCCTTGGCAAAGGTGGCATGTGCCACTGACCATGAAGACAAAGTTTACCAAGTGACTTTCACTTCTACGAATCGTAACATGAGTCAGCCACAGTCAGAGTGTCCACTCACAGTTCAGATGTACTAGGCATGACCTTGCAGTTATAAACAAGGCAAAACACTGGTGTCTTTGTAGGCTATTGTGCGCAATGCCTTGAAAACGTTGGCATGTGCCACTGACCATGACCTAAAAGTTTACCAAGTACCTTAAACGGCTATGAATAGAAACACGAGTCAGCCACGGTCAGAGTGTCAAATCAAAGTGCAGATATACTGGGCATGACCTTGCAGGTATAAACAAGGCAGAATACTGGTGGCTCGGTTGGCTATTTTGCGCAATGCCTTGACAAAGTTGGCACGTGCCACTGAACATGACCACGAATATATCCAAGTGACATTTACTTGTATTGATCATAACACGAGTCAGCCACGGTCAAATGTCCAATCACAGAGCAAATGTACTAGGCAAGATTTTGCAGGTACAAACAAGGTAGAATACTGGTGGCTCGGTGTGGTTATTGTGCGCAATGCCTTGACAAAGTTGGCATGTGCCACTGACCATGACCACAAAGCTTACCAAGTGACTTTAGCTTCCACAAAACATAACACGAGTCAGCCACAGTCAGAGTGCCCAATCACAGTTCAGATGTACTAGGCACGACCTTGCAGGTATAAACAAGGTAAAAAACTGGTGGCTTGGCACGGCTTTTGTGCGCAATGCCTTGACAAAGTTGGCATGTGCCACTGACCATAACCACAAAGTTTACCAAGTTCCTTAAATGGCTATGAATCATAACACGAGTCTGCCACGGTCAGAGTGTCCAATCACAGTACATATAAACTGGGCATGACCCTACAGGTATTAGAAATGTAGAAAACTGGTCTCTCTGTGTGGCAATTGTGTGCAATGCCCTGACAAAGTTGGCATGTGCTTCTGACCATGACCAAAAAGGTACACAAGTGACTTTTACTTCTATTGATCATAACATAAGTCAGCCACAGTCAGAGTGTCCAGTCACAGTGCAGATGTACTAGGCATGATCTTGCAGGTGCAAAAAAGGAAGAATACTGGTGGCTCGGTGTGGCTATTGTGCGCAATGCCTTGGCAAAGGTGGCATGTGCCACTGACCATGAAGACAAAGTTTACTAAGTGACTTTAACTTCTACGAATCGTAACATGAGTCAGCCACAGTCAGAGTGTCCAATCACAGTTCAGATGTACTAGGCATGACCTTGCAGGTATAAACAAGGTAAAACACCGGTGGCTTTGTAGGCTATTGTGCGCAGTACCTTGAAAACGTTGGCATGTACCACTGACCATGACCAAAAAGTTATCAAGTACCTTAAACGGCTATGAATCAAAACACGAGTCAGCCACGGTCAGAGTGTTCAACCACAGTGCAGATATACTGGGCATGACCTTGCAGGTACAAACAAGGTAGAATATTGGTGGCTCGGTGTGGCTTTTGTGCGCAATGCCTTGACAAAGTTGGCATGTGCCACTGACCATGACCTTAAATGTATTCAAGTGACTTTTACTTCTATTGATCATAACCCGAGTCAGCCACGGTCAGAGTGTCCAATACAAGTGCACATGTACTAGGCATGATCTTGCAGGTGCAAACAAGGTAGAATACTGGTGTCTCGGTGTGGCTATTGTGCGCAATGCCTTGATAAAGTTGGCATGTGCCACTCACCATGGCCACAAAGTTTACCAAGTGAATTTAACTTATACGAATGGTAACACGAGTCAGCCACGGTCATACTGCCCAATCACAGTGCACATCTAAAATGCATTACCTTGCAGGAATAAACAAGGTAAACAACTGGTGGCTTGGCATGGCTATTGTGCGCAATGCCTTGACAAGGTTGGCATGTGCCACTGACCATGACCACAAAGTTTACCAACCACCTTAAACGGATATGAATCATAACGCGAGCCAGCCACAGTCAGAGTATTCAATCTCAGTGCAGATATACTGGGCATGCCCTTGCAGGTATAAACAAGGTAGAATACTTGTGCCTCGTTGTGGCTATTGTGCCCAATGCCTTGACAAAATTGGCATGTGCCACTGACCATGACCACAAATGTATCCAAGTGACTTTTACTTCTATTGATCATAACACGAGTCAGCCACAGTCGGAGTGTCCAATCACAGTGCTAATGTACTAGGCATGATCTTGCAGGTACAAACAAGGTGGAACACTGGTGGCTCGGTGTGGCTATTGTGCGGAATGCCTTGACGAAGTTAACATGTGCCACTGTCCATGACCACAAAGTGTACCAATTGATTTCAACTTCTACGAATCGTAACATGAGTCAGCCACGGTCAGAGTGCCCAATCACAGTGCATATCTAATATGCATGACCTTCTAGGTATAAGCAGGGTAAAAAACCAGTGTCTTGGCACGGCTATTGTGTGCAATGCCTTGACAAAGTTGGCTTGAGCCACTTACCATGACCACACTGTTTGCCAAGTACCTTTAACGGCTATGAATCATAACACAAGTCAGCCACAGTCAGAGTGTCTAATCACAGTGCAGATGTACTATGCATTATCTATCTGGTGCAAACAAGGTAGAATACTGGTGGCTCGGTGTGGCTGTTGTGCGCAATGCCTTGACAAAATTGGCATGTGCCACTGACCATGACCAAAAATGTATCCAAGTGACTTTTACTTCTATTGATCAAACACGAGTCAGCCACGGTCCGAGTGTCCAATCAAAGTGCAGATGTACTACGCATGATTTTGCAGGTACAAACAAGGTAGAATACTGGTGGCTCGGTGTGTTCATTGTGCGGAATGCCTTGACAAAGTTGGCATGTGCCACTGACCATGACCACAAAGTTTACCAAGTGACTTTAACTTCTACGAATTGTAACACGAGTCAGCCACCGTCAGAGCGCCCAATCACATTTCAGATGTCCTAGGCATGACCTTGCACGAATAAACTATGTAAAAAACCGGTGGCTTGGCACGGCTATTGTGCGCAATGCTTTAACAAAGTTGGCATGTGCCACTGACCATGACCACAAAGTTTACCAAGTAGCTTCAACGGCTATGAATCATAACACGATTCAGCCACGGTCAGAGTGTTCAATCACAGTGGAGATACACTGGGCATGACCTTACAGGTATAAACAAGGTAGTATACTGGTGGCTCGGTGTGGCTATTGTGTGCAATGCCTTGACAAAGCTGGCATGTGCCATTGCCCATGACCACAAATGTATCCAAGTGACTTTCACTTCTATTGATCATAACACGAGTCAGCCTCAGTCAGCGTGTCCAATCATAGTGCAGATGTACTAGGCATAATATTGCAGGTGCAAACAAGGTAGAATACTAGTGGCTCGGTGTGGCTATTGTGCGTAATGCCTTGATAAAGTTAACATGTGCCACTGACCATGACCACAGAGTTTACCAAGTGACTTTAACTTCTACGAATCGTAACACGAGTCAGCCACAGTCAGAGTGCCCAATCACAGTTCAGATGTACTAGGCATGACCTTGCATGTATAACAAAGTAAAAAACCGGTGGCTTGGCACGGCTATTGTATGCGATGCCTTGACAAAGTTGGCATGTGCCACTGACCATGACCACAACGTTTACCAAGTACCTTAAAGGGCTATGAATTATAACACGTTTCAGCAATGGTCAGAGTGTCCAATCACAGTGCATATATACTGCGCATGACGTTGCAGGCATGAACAAGGTAGAATACTGGTGGCTCGGTGTGGCTATTGTGCGCAATGCCTTGACAAAGTTGGCATGTGCCACTGACCATGACCACACATGTATCCAAGTGACTTTTACTTCTATTGATCATAAGACGAGTCAGCCACAGTCAGAGTGTCCAATCACAATGAAGATGTACTAGGCATGATCTTGCATGTGCAAACAAGGTAGAATACTGGTGGATCGGTGTGGCTATTGTGCGCAATGCCTTGACAAAGTTGGCATGTGCCACTGACCATGACCACAAAGATTACCAAGTGACTTTAACTTCTGCGAATCGTAACACGAGTCAGCCACAGTCAGAGTGCCCAATCATAGTTCAGGTGTACTAGGCATGACCTTGCAGGTATAAACAAGGTAAAAAACCGGTGGCTTGGAATGGATATTGTACGTAATGCATTGACAAAGTTGGCATGTACCACTGACCATGACCACAAAGTTTACCAAGCGACTTTAACTTCTACGAATCGTAACACGAGTCAGCCATGTTCAGAGTGCCCACTCAAAGTGCACATCTAATATGCATGACTTTTACTTCTATTGATCAAAACACGAGTCAGCCATGGTCAGAGTGTCCAATCAAAGTCCAGACGTACTGGGCATGATCTTGCAGGTGTAAACAAGGCAGAATACTTATGGCTCAGTTTGGCTATTGTGCGCAATGCCTTGATAAAGTTGGCATGTGCCACTCACCATGGCCACAAAGTTTGCCAAGTAACTTTAACTTCTACGAATTGTAACACGAGTTAGCCATGGTCAGAGTGCCCAATCACAGTGCACATCTAATATGCATGACCTTGCAGGTATAAACAAGGTAAAAAACAAGTGGCTTGGTACGGCTACTGTGCGCAATGCCTTGACAAAGTTGGCATGTGCCACCGACCATGACCACAAACTTTACTAAGTACATTAAACGGCTATGAATCATAACACGAGTCAGCCAATGTCTAAGTGTCCAATCACAGTGCAGATATACTGGGCATGACCTTGCAGGTATAAACAAGGTAGAATACTGGTGGCTCGGTGTGGCTTTTGTGCGCAATGCCTTTACAAAGTTGGAATGTGCCACTGACCATGACCACAGTGTATCCAAGTGACTTTTACATCTATCGATCATAACACGAGTCAGCCACGGCCAGGCTGTCCAATCACATTACAGATGTAATAAGCATGATCTTGCAGGTTCCACAAGGTAGAATACTGGTGGCTCATTGTGGCTATTGTGCTCAATGTCTTGACATGGTTGGCATGTGCCAGTGACCATGACCACAAAGTTTACCAATTGACTTTAACTTCTACGAATCGTAACACGAGTCAGCCACGGTCAGAGTGTCAAATCACAGTGCACATCTAATGTGCATTACCTTGCATGTATAAACAAGATAAAAAACCGGTGGCTTGGCACTGCTATTGTGCGCAATGCCTTGATAAAGTTGGTATGTGCCACTGACCATGATCACAAAGTTTACCAACTACCTTAAACAGCCATGAATCATAACGTGAGTCAGCCACGGTCAGAGTGTCCAATCACAGTACAGATATACTAGACATGACCTTGCAAGTAAAAACAAGGTACAATACTGGTGGCTCGGTGTGGCTATTGTGCGCAATGCTTTGAAAAAGTTGGCATGTGCCACTGACCATGACCACAAATGCATCCAAGTGACTTTTACTTCTATTGACCATAACACAAGTCAGCCACGGTCAGAGTGTCCAGGCACAGTGCAGATGTACTAGGCATGATATTGCAGGTACAAACAAGGTACAATACTGGTGGCTCGGTGTGGCTATTGTGCACAATGCCTTGACAAAGTTGGCACGTGCCACTGACCATGAGCACAAAGTTAATCAAGTGACTTTAACTTCTACGAATCGTAACACGAGTCAGTCACGGTGAAAGTGCCCAATCACAGTGCACATCTAATATGCATGACCTTGCAGGTATAAACAGGGAAACATTCTGGTGTCTTGGCACGGCTATTGTGTGCAATGCTTTGACAACGTTGGCTTGTGCCACTGACTATGACCACAAAGACTACTGAGTACCTTAAACGGCTATGAATCATCACACGAGTCAGCCACGGTCAGAGTGTCTAATCACAGTGCAGATGTGCTATGGATGATCTTGCTGGTGCAAACAAGGTAGAATGCTGGTGGCTCGGTGTGGCTATTGTGTGCAATGCCGTGACAAGTTGGCATGTGCCACTGACCATGACCACAAATGCATCAAAGTGACTCTTACTTCTATTGATCATAACACATGTCAGCCACGGTCAGAGTGTCTAATCACAGTGCAGATGTACTAGGCATGATCTTGCACGTACAAACAAGGTACAATACTGGTGGCTCGGTGTGGCTATTGTGCGTACTGCCTTGACAAAGTTGGCATGTGCCACTGACCATGACCACAAAGTTTACCAACTGACTTTAACTTCTACGAATCGTAGCACGAGTCACCCACGTTCAGAGTGCCCAATCACAGTGCACATCTAATACACATGATCTTGCAGGTATAAACATGGTAAAAACCGGTGGCTTGGCACGGCTTTTGTGCGCAATGCCTTGACAACGTTGGCATGTGCCACTGACCATGACCACAAAGTTTACCAAGTGACTTTAACTTTTACGAATCGTAATACGAGTCAGCCACGTTCAGAGTGCCCCATCACAGAGCACATATAATATGCATGACCGTGCAGGTATAAACAAGGTACGAAACCAGTAGCCTGGCACGGCAATTGTGCGCAATGCCTGGACACAGTTGGCATGTGCCACTAACCATGACCACAAGGTTTACCAAGTACCCTAAATGGCTATGAATCATAACACAGTCAGAGTGTCCAACCACTGTGCTGATGTACTAGACATGATCTTGCAGGTGGGAACAAGGAGAAATTCTGGTGGCTTGGTGTTAATGGTATTTCGTTCATCCACCGGATGGTAGGGGAGGAAGAGGTGGGACACGCGTTCAAAAAGGAGAAGGGGGAGGGGAGGGTCGCCGAATCATCCGACGACCGCTCGATCAGGAAAAGAAATTTGCGGAGAAGGCAGTTCGATTCCGGGAAGCAACGAACCGCAAGGAAGGACATTGCGGCGGATGACGTGATTCGACCAGACCTGCCATGAGGAAGGGAAGGCGGCCGGAGGCTGGCTTGATGGCAGTAGAGCCGCGTCCGAACCTCGAAGAGAGGAGCGGTGCTCGAGACGCCGTATCCAAAGGGATTTTGATGTGCAAGCCGCGGAAAGGGGCTAGTCAGCGGGATGGGATCTTGGGGAAGCGGCGCAAGGGGAAGATAAGAGGAGAAGGACGAGAAGAGGACTGCTGCTGACGAGAACGAACTGCCAACGTGACACTGCTGAAACCGACTGGACACTCACATCAGACGTTTCTGCTCTCGACTCGCGAGACAGCGTTCGCCATCAGCGAGTTACGTTGCTGAACCCTCACCTCACTTGGGTGCAGGAAGCCGGTCCTGCAGCTGTCGGCCAGACCGAGAGATTGCTGCCCCTCGGTCGAACCATACTGTCGAGCAGGACCTGCGTCCTGTCTTGCAAAAAGTTCAACTAGAGAAGCTAGACCATGTTCTGGGTGTAGGCGAGGTGTGTGCGTGTGCGTGTGTGTGTGTGTGTGTGTGTGTCAGAAAACAAACGACTCTGATAGAGGTCACTCCTCAGGACATATTGAGCTCTCAATAAAGGTTCAGGTCCCCGCCTGAATCACCTTGGCAATGGTCTCTCGGTCGAACTAACCGTTAGGACCAACAGTCAAAGTCATCCCCTAATAAAGTGACACTTGTCACCCGCATCCGGCTAGTGAAAAGAGGCGGCTGCTTTGCTGTTTTGTCATGTTCTGCTCTTCTTATACCGAGGATGTTCATTCCCTCGAGTTAACCAGAAGAGTTCTGCACATCCTGTTCCCCTTTGGTTGCGCGACTTCGCCGCCATGTCTTTGCTCTCCTTATCCCTCGTATTTCTTGCCTTCGCCACCTCTCAACGCTTCACTTCGTCACTCTGGCTCCTTCACTCAGCTCCCATACTCCGACAAGCATCACTCTTCTCGCAAGCACTCTTTCTCACATCAAGTTGTCTACCTCGGCTATCTTACTTCTCAGCCTCTACCTGCTCTCGTGACTAACTCCTCGGACAGCTCTTGCTTGCGCCACTCTGCTGACGTACACATGCCTGTCCATTGCTTATGCTTGCTTCTGCTACTGGCACTCTTGTGTTTTGCATTCTTTTGACATGGTATCAGAGCTTGAGGCAATAGCACCTGGAGATCCATGACCGCGTCATCGCTCTGCCGCCACCCTTGCTCCATCGCTTCTGCTCACAATCCCTTGCCGCCGCTAGCACCGTCTTGCGCCTCCTCGCTTTATCTGTGATTGACATCAGTAGTCCGACAAGTTTTCTAGACTGAAGAAACGCCTCGTTGTCCTAAGAAGGCCCTACGCCCATTTCCGCGCCCGTGGCCAACGACCGGTGACGTGTCGCCTATATCAGCTACAAGAAACTCCCGAGCCGTCATCTGCTGTCAACTACCGAGAAGCTTCCTGCCCTCTGCCATCCGCCGCCCCACATCACATCTACCTCCGCTAGCATCTCCCTCCCTTTCTTCTCACCTCACCAGCTTCATCTATCTCTTCATCACCGCCATCTTCATCTTGCCCGCATCCATCGCCTCGAGCCGCCTTCTCGCATCCTCTCCTCGCCTTGTCAGCAGCTGCAGTCAAAGCTGCCAGTGCCAGGATATCGGACACCACCATTCTTCCTGCTCCCATCTCCGAGCCAACTGGGGAACAAGCCGTCACTATCCTAGCATCAGCAGTCTAAGTCCCTGCCCGCTGCCTCGCTTCCTCTGCCACAGCTAAGTTCCTCCAGCAGACAGGATATCGGACACCACCAGTCTTCCTGCTCCCACTTCCGAGCCAACTGGGGAACAAGCTATCACTCTCCTAAACGCAAGAGGAAGCGGTTGTGTCACCTCCACCTGCCGCGCCGCGTTTCATCCTCTCCGTCTCTACTCGCGTTGCCCTCCGACTCTCGCCGCCTTCATCAGCCTCCGGTCCTCTTGTCCACTCGCCTCCATCAGCCCTCCTCCTCCTCATTCCAAGTTCCCCTGCCTCATCAGCTTCCCGCTTCCGCCCTCTGCCTCTCCATCATCAGCATCCTCCGCACCGCCTTCCGTCCATCATTTGCATCAGCATCATCTCCTTGCGCACGTGGTCTCACCCCTGCGTCCACTCCATCATCAATCATTTACCGCCATCATCCGCTTCAGCTCCGCTTGGCACAAGGATCCGCCCGGTCGCATCGCCTCTTTCCGCGACAACCTGCACCCACGCCGAAGACTTCCTTCGCGCACGTGGTTCCGCCCCTGCATCCACTCATCAATCAATTGCTTCCTCCGCTTCCGCATCGCTTTCATCTCAGCAAAAGGATCCACCCGGTCGCATCGCCTCTTTCCGCGACGACGTGCGCCCACGCCGATACTTCCTTCAGCGCACATGGTTTTGCCCCTGCGCCCACTCATCAAATTGCTTCCTCCGCTTCCGCAAATCGCTTCAGCTCGGCACGAGGATCCGCTCGGCCGCATCGCCCTTTTTGCGACGACCTACGCCCACGCCGAACCCTCCATCAGCGCACGAGGTTCCGCCCCTGCGCCCGCTCAGCCATCCGTCATCTCCTTAATCATCGCTTCCTCCATATTTGCTTCCACTCGGCACAAGGACCCGCCCGGTCGCATCGCCCATTCTACGACGACCTGCAGCCACGCTGAAAACTGCCCAAGTGCCCGTGGTCTTCCCTCCAACATCTACTCCACACCCTTGCCTCCCTCCTTCATCATCGGCCGCCTTGCATCAGCAATCCCTACAGCATCGCACCTACATTTCAAACTTCGGCACCTCCAATTCACCTCATCCCCTGCAACGTCCTTTCGAACTGCAAGTCATGGCTCGGCATGCTCTTGCAATTCCTGTCCTCGCTACCAACGGCGAAAATGCTACAGCATGGGAATTTGCTGTCATCAGGCACGCACAACAATGGACTCTGGATTCCCATCTGGGTGACTACATGATCCTTGGGTACTATGAACACCAACGCCCAGGCGGTGGACAGACACGATCATATGAGATATCTCTTTGGACTATCTGTGATCGACTTCGTCCTCACCTTGATCTATCCTCCCACCACCATCTGCTGGAACCTCGCACCGGACCTCTCCTTTGGGAGCGGATTCTTCAGCAAGCCTCATGGAGAAACTAGATTGAGAGGACATGCTACAATGAAACCTACACTGTCCCTGCTCCAGTACAGGTCCCCATGCTCACCACACAAGCTGCAGAAAGCGATGGACGACCACTTCCAGCTTCTTCACGCGATTGGATGGATCGGGTCCTTCAATGGCTATTTCCTTCTTTTCTGCATGGCTTTGGCCTAACTGACTGCCTGCTTGGAGATCACCTCAACCATGACCGACTGTTAGAGGAAGAGTCAAACGCTCTCTACGCATCAGTTGACTGCCAAGTCAGAATTCGACTCAAGGAAAACGTTCCTGCCCGCCTACACGCTCAGGTGGACGCCCACCCAGGAGACCTTGGAGCTATGTGGAGGCACCTTCTTTTCTCCTGTGGAGTGACCATGACAACAATCGACAGGAAACGATACTCCCATCGACAGACAGTCATGTGACCTCTGTCTGATTCAAGGGGGGTGTCAGAAAACAAAAGACTCCGACAGAGGTCACTCCTCAGGAAATACCGAGCTCTCAATAAAGGTTCAGGTTCCCACCTGAATCACCTTGGCAACGGTCTCTCGGTCGAACTAACCGTTAGGACCAACAGTCCAAGTCATCCCCTAATAAAGTGACATCTGTCACCCGCGTCCGGCTAGTGGAAAGAAGCCGTTGCTTTGCTGTTTTGTCCTGTTCTACTCTTCTTATATCGAGGATGTTCATTCCCTCGAGTTAACCAGAACAGTTCTGCACATCCTGTTCCCCTTTAGGTCCGCGGCTTCGCCGCCGTGTCTTCGCTCTCCTCATCCCTCACATTTCTTGCCTTCGCCACCTCTCAACGCTTTGCTTCGTCACTCTCGCTCCTTCGCTCGGCTCCCATACTCTGACAAGCATCACTCTTCTCGCAAGCACTCTATCTCACATCAAGTTGTCTACCTCGGCTACCTTACTTCTCAGCCTCTACCTGCTCTCGCGACTAGCTCCTCAGACCGCTCTTACTTGCGTCACTCTGCTGACGTACACATGCCTGTCCATTGCTTTTGCTTGCTTCTGCTACCGGCACTCTCGTGTTTTGCATTCTTCTGACAGTGTGTGCCATCCTCGGATGGGAAGACCGCTTCTTGAGGAATACGTTACGGAGCCATCATGGCCTGGTCCTGACTTCCCACAGAAGCACCAGCCACCAAGTCTAGGCGCGGTCCGCGAGACTCTCTGGTGACCTTCCACGCCATCTGTAGCTGTTGCAATGTCCTACATCGGCTCGGTGCACCGACGGTCTTGGGAGTGATGCAATGGTTGCATCATCCCGCTGGAGGAGCTGTGGAGCAGTTATGGCAACCGTGTATACAGAGACTTCCCCTCCACAGCGAGCCTCACCACGTGGAGAGCTGGCACGAGGTCACACGTGACGTCGGACGGCGTGCTGCGGAGGCGGCTGAAGAGCGGGCCGAGGCGTATCGAGCATACCAGTGCTACCAACAAGAGCTCTCCCGTCTGCGAGAGGATGACTCATCGCATGCTCGTTCTCGTGCACGTCGACGCACCGTTGGACAACAGGAGCTACGTCTAGCCGCTCCGCGGGCGAACGACAAAGGCGTTGCACACCGCACGGTGCTCATGCGAGGACCAACGCCGGTCGAAGACTCAGCGACACAGGAAGCTTACGGTTTGCGTGTCTTGCTTGCAGATGTGTAGGGTACTGGTTATATGGATAAGGGAAAAGTTGATTGTGTGTACTCCTTTTAGTTGAATGCAAGTACTTTGATTGTCCAAGCCATCTATTTTGAGCTGCTAGGAAGACTTTGCTGAGTTAATGTCATGATATGCGGTGGATGATCGACCGTCGATGATTGATTAGAGTGAGTGAACTGGTGAAGTGAACATGCAGTGATTGCCCTGAGACTAGTTGAAATCTTGTTCAGAGAAAACACAGGTGATTAGGATAAATAATGTGCATTTGTGACATATTCTCGACGCTAATCCGGTGAATGATCTGTCGAACGTCTACGGAAGGTTAGGCGGCTGGCTGAAACGCGCTTTGATTAAATGGGAATGATAGAATAATTCAGGATAGGATAGACTTAGAAAGGAAGGAGAGCGAAATCGTGGGGATAGCTCAGAACGAGCGAACACCCCCGGAGCTGATCCTTGCATGTTGTCAGACCCGATTCCGGCCGAAGGCGAAAAAGGGTATAACAGTGTTAATGGTGCTGTGAGCATGGACTCATTTGTTTTGTGTGACGAGTGTGACATGTGCTTGCAGATCATTCTCTAATCCAAGGCACGATTCTTCCGGGTGGGAGTCGTCGCATCCTCGACTGGATGGAAGGCGCCAAGGGCGACCCATCATCCGGCGCCGGCGCTGAGGTGTCAACATTGCCCCGCCAACCAACGTGGTGCAAGGCGACCACGCCGGTAAATCATTTGGTGGTACTACTGATGACGTAAGGACGAGCCCCGACACATCCTGCGTCTCCGAGAAGAACAGAGATGAGGCGAGCTGTCAACGCGCATCGTTATGAGAAAAGCCCGGAGGATCCCCCAGGGCTGGACCCCAAGTTTGAGTAAGATCTGGTGGATAATCGGTCCCCGCAGCTTTACAACGAAGAAGACGAGATGGACCGCGATGAATAAGAAAAGTTCCACCTGCGGCGGCTTGAGGAACTCCGTGAATGGAAGGCAATCCGACAAACACGGCTGGCCGATCCAACATATGAGGATCCGGAAGGAGATGGCGTGCACCAGTCAGATGGGCAGCGCGACTCTATGCAGGTGGCAGATTATGTATCAGATGAAAAGGAGGAGCTTGAGGCGGACGATGGGCCCATCTTGCTCCATGAAGCCACGACACCAGATGGAAGGACCGTTCACAAGTCAGTGGACATGACACCAACACAGGGATGCACCACGGCGCCTCGAGTTCTCTACCCCAAGAGCGTCTCACCTGCACCCTCCGTCACCCATGACAAGGATTGTGCAGACTTGGACGATGCTCAGGAGGACCAAGCAGAGGAGGACGATGTATCGTTGAATCATCCTTCGGTGCAGGCATTGCACGCCCTGCATCAACCCATTACCTTTTGTCCCCGGGTGTTCCCCTCTTGTCCAACCATCCACCCTCGTCGGCCGGCCTCGGATAGCGGTGTGTCCCCACCAGGAGCAGAGAGGAACCTGGAGGCAGTGGGACAACGGCCAAGGGAAACCAGACGGGAAGATCAGTCCATCGTGACTTTGCGCCGCCTCGATCCTGGACAACAACCCCAACATCAGTAGCACACGAGCTGGGCATCCTCCGCTTTGGGTACGTCGCACCGCCGAGAAGCTCCAGCTTAAGGGAGAGTCAATGCTTCATCCACGGCCAGACCCATGAAACAAGTACGAGCCATGGGGGAAGCGCACATCCCAATGGGGGCTCCATCAACTAAGTATACCGTACTACCTGTGCAGTCAAAGTTGCAGTCATCTTATTATCAAGCAGGCAGGACGTCGGCCACACCTGTGGCAGGAAGACCCCAACAACGACCCCGAGTGGTAGGTGATATGGCCGGACCTGGGCAAGGATTAGTGGCTCATGGAAGCAAGCAGTATGCCGTACGAGTACAAGCGAGTTCAGCAAGACAGTACATGGGAAGTTCTAGATTGGGAGGGACCAATGCAGGACGTGCTCGACCAAGGGGAGTAGCAGTTGTTTTGTCGGCTGGTACTGGGGCAGTTGGCCTGGCCCAGACACGTCGATCCAACCTGTGAGCCCCGCCAAGGGCACAGGTGCCTCCGTAGGAACTGACTTCGAACCCAGCGGCGAAGGCTTATTATACTCTCCCAAAGCTTGACGTCTTCAAGGGTGAACCAGAGGAGGACCTGGCCACGTGGCTATCCAAGTTGGGCACTTGTCTCGATTATGGACTGCTATCCCCTGATTTCATTGTCCTAGCGGTATACCTCGCGTTGCAAGGGAAAGCTTTGGAGTGGTTTACTATAGAGCATAATGAACGCCCTCTTGCTGACTTTGATGACCTGGCGAACAGAATGACCAAGCGCTTTGACCTCATGAGCCTGGAAGAGGCAGAGCTCCAGATTCGTACTATCCGCATGAAGGCTAGAGAGAGCATCAAACTGCACAACGATAAGTTTACCAAGATCTCGGTGCGATGTGTCGACATACCCTTGCGCATGATCAAGGAGTATTACCGGGATTCTCTTGTCCCAGCAATAGCCAACACATTAGATCTACAATAGTTCAGCACACTGGAGGCTCCGATGGAGGAAGAGGAATATCAGAAAAAGGAGATCAAACGACAAGCGGCTCGAGAACAGTCCGCCCCGAAGGAACACGTGGCGCCCACTATTTGCATGCCAACAGGAGCTTCAGTGCCCAACCCGATGAACCCCCATAACTATCCACGTGGGAGTTGCTATGGATGCGGAGAGTTCACCCATCGGCGCCGGGAATGTCCCAATTCCACCCTGCTACCCGGTGTGCCAGCCAGGGGAGCGCAATACCAAGGACGCGGACCAGCTGGACCAGGACCTGCCGCTGCCCGACAAGCTGTTGGTCCCAACATCGCCGCACGTCCCTCTTGCCCAGCGGGTAATGGGCCGGCGGAATGGAAGGCATGTGCGCAGCAGAGGGAGAAGGGTGAGATACCAGCTGCTGCTCAGCCATCCACTTCTGATACGCCTGCACGGAAAGTGAAACTCGGTCTTTCCCGCTCCGAAGAATAGACCACGGAGACTCCCCCGACGGCTACAGAACAGGAACTAGTCACGGTGGTTCAAGCACAAGGTGTAGAAGGATGGTCGGTTGCGTAGATATACGAGTACATGCATCGATACAAAGAGCAACAGGAACGGGCGAGGCAGACCTGCAAACGTGTGTTGAAGCGCGCTCCACTCGCTTACCAGGTAAAATTTCGACGATGCCCCTGCAGCCCCCACCCAAACCGCGCACACGCCCTCCGAGGGTCCCACGCCACCGCATCGCCAGATGGTGACATTTGTACCTTCGGCACGCAATGAGCCCATTGCAAATGCCATGACCCCCTTCCACCGTCCCTTTCAGGAGATATCCTTGGGGGAATACTTGCAGCAAAACCACACTTGTCTCCCGGATTTTGCGGCGGTTCTGCGGGAGTATGCAGAGAAGCTTCGACCAGCCGGCATTCGCCTTACCTGCACTCAGGCCCCACACGATCGACTCAGCAGGGTGGCCATTCAAGCCGAACCTGATACATGGGGGTGGCGGCCCATGCCCCTTGCACCACCACGGATGCAGGCTCCCCACCATGAAGTGACCAGCTGCTTTGTGTGGATATGCGGCAAGAGGTTCCTGGCAATCATTGACCTTGGCACAACTCACACTACGATGACACTTCAAGGTCTGCAGGCGGTCGGCTGGCAACACAAGATTCGA
>SZWC01017510.1:5015-20143 GCA_023375785.1 Penium margaritaceum | reverse complement strand
AGTATATGTTCACTTTGATTGGACACTCTGACCGTGGCTGACTCGTGTTATGATTCAAAGCCTTTTAAGGTACTTGGTAAACTTTGTGGTCATGGTCAGTGGCACATGCCAACTTTGTCAAGGCATTACGCACAATAGACACAACGAGCCACCAGTATTCTACCTTTTTTGTACATGCAAGATCATGCCTAGTACATCTGCACTGTGATTGGACACTCTGACCGTGGCTGACTCATGTTATGATCAATAGAAGTAAACGTCACTTGGATACATTTGTGGTCATGGTCG
This sequence comes from Penium margaritaceum, assembly GCA_023375785.1. NCBI lineage: Eukaryota > Viridiplantae > Streptophyta > Zygnematophyceae > Desmidiales > Peniaceae > Penium > Penium margaritaceum. The sequence goes on along the minus strand of SZWC01017510.1, from coordinate 19,855 downwards.
GTGGCACATACCAACTCTTTCAAGGCATTGCACACAATTGCCACACCGAGCCACCACTATTCTACCTTGTTTATACCTGTAAGGTCATGCCGAATATATCTGCACTGTGATTGGACACCCTGACCGTGGCTGACTCGTGTTATGATCAATAGAAGTAAACGTCACTTGGTAACACTTGTGGTCATGGTCAGTGGCACATGCCAACTTTGTCATGGCATTGCGCACTATAGCCACACCGAGCCACCAGTATTCTACCTTGTTTGTACGTGCAAGATCATTCCTAGTGCATCTGCACTGTGATTATACACTCTGACCGTGGTTGACTCATGTTATGATCAATAGAAGTAAAAGTCACTTGGATACATTTGTGGTCATGGCCAGTGGCACATGCCAACTTTGTCAATGCATTGCGCGCAATAGCCACACAAAGCCACCAGTATTCTACCTTGTTTGCACCTGCAAGATCATGCCTAGTACATCTGCACTGTGATTGGACACTGTGACCGTGGCTGACTCGTGTTATGAATCATAGCCGTTTAAGGTACTGGGTAAACTTTGTGGTCATGTTCAGTGGCACATGCCAGCTTTGTCAAGGTATTACGCACAATAGCCGTGCCAAGCCACCGGTTTCTTACCTCTTTCATACCTGCAAGGTCATGCATATTAGATGTGCGCTGTGATTGGGTACTCTGACCGTGAATGACTCGTGTTACGATGCGTAGAAGTTAAAGTCACTTGGTAAACTCTGTGGTCATGGTCAGTGGCACATGCCAACTTTGTCAAGGCATTCCCCATAATAGCCACACCGAGCCACCAGTATTCTACCTTGTTTACACCGGAAATCATGCCTAGTACATCTGCACTGTGATTTAACACTCTGACCATCTCCGGCTCGTGTTACAGTTCGTAGAAGTTAAAGCCACTTTGTACACTTTGTGATCATGGTCAGTGGCACATGCAAACTTTGTCAAGGCATTACGCACAATAGCCACATCGAGCCACCAGTATTCAACCTTGTTTGAACCTGCAAAATCATGCCTAGTATATCTGCGCTGTGATTGGAATCTCTGACCGTGGCTGACTCGTGTTATGATTCATAGCCGTTTAAGGTACTTGGTAAACTTTGTGGTCATGGTCAGTGGCACATGCCAACTTTGTCAAGGCATTGCGCACAATAGCCGTGCCAAGCCATTGGTTTTTTTCCTCTTCTATACATGCAAGGTCATGCATATTGGATGTGCAATGTGATTGGGTACTCTGAGCGTGAATGAATCGTGTTACAATGCGTAGAAGGTAAGGTCACTTGGTAAACTTTGTGGTCATGGTCAGTGGCACATGCCAACTTTGTCAATACATTGCGCACAATAGCCGCACCGAGCCACCGGTATTTTACCTTGTTTATACCTGCAAGATCATGCCTAGTACATCTGGACTGCGATTGGACACTCTGACCGTCTCCGACTCGTGTTACGATTCGTAGAAGTTAAAGTCACTTGGTAAACTTTGTGGTCATGGCAGTGGCACATGCCAACTTTGTTCAGGCATTGCGCACAATAGCCACACCGAGCCACCAGTATTCTACCTTGTTTGTATTTGTACGATCATGCCTAGTATATCTGCACTGTGATTGGACACTCTGACCGTGGTTGAATCTTGTTATGATCAATAGAAGTAAAAGTCACTTGGATACATTTGTGGTCATTTTCAGTGGTACGTGCCAACTCTGTCAAGGCATTACGCACAATAGCCACACCGACCCACCAGAATTCTACCTTGTTTGTACCTGCAAGATCATGCCCAGTATATCTGCACTTTGATTGGACACTCTGACCGTGGCTGACTCGTGTTATGATTCAAAGCCGTTTAAGGTACTTGGTAAACTTTGTGGTCATGGTCAGTGGCACATGCCAGCTTTGTCAAGGCATTACGCACAATAGACACAGCGGGTCACCAGTATTCTACCTTGTTTGTACCTGCAAGATCATGCCTAGTACATTTGCACTGTGATTGGACACTCTGATCGTGACTGACTCGTGTTATGATCAATAGAAGTAGAAGTCACTTGGATACATTTGTGGTCATGGTCAATGGCACATGCCAACTTTGTCAAGGCATTGCACACAATAGCCACACCGAGCCACCAGTATTCTACCTTGTTTGTACTGTTTGTACCTGCAAGGTCATGCCTAGTAAATCTGCACTGTGATTGGATACTCTGACCGTGGCTGACTCGTGTTATGATCAATAGAAAAAAACGTCACTTGGATACATTTGTTGTCATGGTCGGTGGCACATGCCAACTTTGTCAAGGCATTGCACAGAATTGTCACACGGAGCCACCAATATCCTACCTTGTCTATACCTGTAAGGTCATGCCCAATATACGTGCACTGTGATTGGACACTCTGACTGTGGCTGACTCGTGTTATGATCAATAGAAGTAAAAGTCACTTGGAAGCACTTGTGGTCATGGTCAGTGGCACATGCCAACTTTGTCATGGCATTGCGCACTATAGCCACACCGAGCCACTAGTATTCTACCTTATTTGTACCTGCAAGATCATGCCTAGTGCATGTGCACTGTGATTAAACACTCTGACCGTGGCCGACTCATGTTATGATCAATAGAAGTAAAAGTCACTTGGATACATTTGTGGTCATGGTCAGTTGCACATGCCAACATTGTCAAGGCATTGCGCGCAATAGCCACACCGAGCCACCAGTATCTTACCTTGTTTGCACCTGCAAGATCATGCCTAGTACATCTGCACTGTGATTGGACACTGTGACCGTGGCTGACTCGTGTTATGATTCATAGCCGTTTAAGGTACTTGGAAAACATTGTGGTCATGTTCAGTGGCACATGCCAACTTTGTCAAGGTATTACGCACAATAGCCGTGCCAAGCCACCGGTTTTTTACCTTTTTTATACCAGCAAGGTCATGCATGTTAGACGTGCGCTGTGATTGGGTACTCTGACCGTGAATGACTCGTGTTACGATGCGTAGAAGTTAAAGTCACTTGGTAAACTCTGTGGTCATGGTCAGTGGCACATGCCAACTTTGTCAAGGCATCGCCCACAATAGCCACGCCGAGCCACCAGTATTTGTCAGAAATGTGACGCAGACAAGGTGCTCTTCACCCTTAGGATAATCCGAGCTCTCGATCCTGGTTCAGGTCTCATAGCGAACCTCACCGGCAACGGCTGGTGGGTCATAACCGTTCCACCAGAGTCGAGCCGCCCCTAATAAGCGACCACGTCGCCACGCGTCCGGCTAGCGGAAACAAACCGTTAATACTTGCTTTGTCATGTTCTGCTGTATATACGAAGGATGTTCATTCCCTCCCTAGTTTAACCAGATCAGATCTACTCATCCTGTTCCCCTTTAGTTCGCGGCTTCGCCGCTGTGTCTTTGCTCTGCTCGCTCCTTGCATTCCTTGTCTTCGCCAATCCCTCTCAACGCTTCGCTCCGTCACTCTCGCTCCTTCGCTCAGCTCTCATACTTCGCCAACCATCACTCATCTCGCCAACACTCTTTCTCACATCAGTCGTATACCTCAACTATCTTGCCTCTCAGCTTCTATCAGCTTCCGCGCCTAACTCCTCGGACCGCCCTTGCCTACGTCACTCCGCTGACATAGGCTTGCGTGTTCTGACGCTTCCGCCTGCTTCTGTCACTTCTGATCTTGTGCTTGCATTCTTCTGACATGGTATCAGAGCTTCAGGCAACATCGCCTGGAGTCCCGTGACCGCGTCATCGCTCTGCCGCCATCCTCACTTCACTACTTCAACTCACATTCTCCTGCCACCGTTACCGCTGTCTCGCGCCTCACCGCTTCGCCAGCAGCTTACAATAGCAGCTTTGCCTGAGGAGTTCTCTATGGTGAAGGAACGCTTCGTCATCCTAAAGAAGGCCTTGCACCTTTTTTGTGCCCGTGGCTATCAATTGGTGACGTGTCGCTGACATCAGCCGCAAGTAACTCTCGAGCCGCCACCTGCTGTCAACTACCAAGAAGCTTCCTGCCGCCTGCCGCCCACTGCCCCTTATCACATCTGCCTCCGCAAGCATCTCCTCCTCTTCCACATTGCCTCGTCAACCTCATCCGCTCACTCCTCGCCGTCCGCGTCCATCATCTCGAGCCGCCCTCTCGCATCGCCGCCTCGTCTCGTCAACAGCTACAGCCAAAACTGCCTACGTCAAGATGTCGGACACCACCAGTGTTCCTGCTCCCATTTTCGAGCCAACTGGGGAACAAGCCGTTACTCTCCTGATATCAGCGGTTCAGTGGACCTGCCCGCTACTTGACTCTCTTTGGCGCAACCAACTTCTTCAGCTGAGAGGATATCGGACACCACCAGTCTTCCTGCTCCTATTTCCGAGCCAACTGGAGAACAAGCCCTCACTCTCCTGAAAGCAGAAGAAGCAGTTGTGTCTCTCCATCTCCCTGCTACAACGCGTCACATCTTCCTCAGCCTGCATCGCTCCCTGCCTCCATCACTCCTCCTCTTCAGCATCATAATCATTCTTCTACCTTCCTCGTGCCAACTTCATCTGCTAACATCAGGCCTCCTCTTCCTCCTCACTTCAGTCTCGTCAACTTCATCAGCCGTCCGTTCCGGCCTCATCTCTGCCTTCTCATCGTCATCATCATCCGCGCCACCTTCTCGTTCATCATCCGCTTCAGCATCCCTTTATCGCACACATGGTTCCGCCCCTGCGCTCACTCATCCAATCAATCGATTCCTCCGCTTTCGCAAATCGTCTTCAGCTCGGCACAGGATCCTCCCGGTCGCATCCCCCTTTTTGCGACGACCTGCACCCACGCTGAAAACTTCCACAGTGCATGTGGTCTCGCCCCTATGCCCACTCATCCATCAATCGCTTCCTCCGCTTCGCATCATTCTCACCTCGGCACAAGGATCCGCCCGGTCGTAGTGCCTTTTCCGCGACAACCTGCGCCCACACCAAAACTTCCTGCAGCGTACACGGTTCGCCCCTGCGCCCACTTAGCCATCATCATCAAGCCTCGATCATTAGCAATCATCATCAGCATCTGTGAACGGCACTAGGATCTGCACGAGCTAGCTTCCCGCTTCGTAGTAGCCTACACCCACGCCGGCAGCAGATTTCTCGCGGTGCGTTGGCACCTGCCTTCCCCTTGCCGCACCCTTCTCCTCTATTGCAAATCGCACACGAGGTCTCGCCCCTGCGCCCACTCCTTCATCCATTGTTCCTCCGTCATCATCTACTTCCGCTCCGCTGGGCACAAGGACCCGCCCGGTCGCATTGCGTGTTCTGCGACGACCTGCGCCCACGCCGAACAAAACATCCGTCGCGCACGTGGTTTCGCCCATGCGCCCAGGCTCTTGCAGCCATCCACCGATTTCCGTCATGAGCTCGGCACGCAGATCTACCTAGTTGGATCGCCAGCGTTGCTATGACCTGCGTCGAGCACTTCTCATTAATCGAGTGCACCTGGACAACGGTCGAACCTACTCAAATCCTACTGGTAAACAGACACCAGCAACTGCCACACTCTCAACAACCAGCCATCATGGCAGTACAAACCCTCGACTGGACACACATTCCTGTTATTGATCAGTTGGGAGAAAACATCCACGACTGGTATGGTGGCATAGAAGTCAAGACAAAACACTCCTTTCTCCGTGGATATCAGCTCTCCCTCTTTTTGGAAGGAGTGTATGACAATCCCGGATGTCCTCCAAGGGTATACACAACTACCCTACAGGACATGAAAAGGTGCCTACGAGATACCACCCATACTGTTTACCACATAATCATTGATGAGGTGTCACCTGTTACTGCAATGTGGCACACTCTTGTGGCAGCAGCGTGGAATCCCAATCTCTGCAACGTTATCATCCTCTCTCTCCGTCGAGTGGTTCATCCCCCCGTCAGACAACGACACTTGGACGCTAAGGCCCTGTAGGCACTCAGACCTTCTTCCCTTGTCGGACTCAGGGGGGCTGTTAGAAATGTGACTCGGACAAGGTGCTCTTCACCCCTCGGATAATCCGAGCTCTCGATCCTGGTTCAGGTCTCATAGCGAACATCCCTCGGCAACGGCTGGTCGGTCATGACCATTCCACCAGAGTCGAGCCGCCCCTAATCAGCTACCACGTCGCCACGCGTCCGACTAGCGGAAACAAGCCGTTAATACTTGCTTTGTCCTGTTCTGCTATATATACGGAGGATATTCATTCCCTCCCTAGTTTAACGAGAACAGATATACTCATCATGTTCCCCTTTGGTTCCGCGGCTTTGCCGCCGTGTCTTCACTCTGCTCGCTCCTCGCATTCCTTGTCTTTGCCAATCCCTCTCAACACTTCGCTCCGTCACTCTCGCTCCTTCGCTCAGCCCTCATACTCCACCAACCATCACTCATCTCGCCAACACTCTTTCTCACATCAGTCGTCTACCTCAACTATCTCGCCTCTCAGCTTCTATCAGCTTCCGCGACTAACTCCTTGGACCGCCCTTGCCTACGTCACTCCGCTGACGTATGCTTGCGTGTTCTGATGCTTCTGCCTGCTTCTGTCGCTGCTGATCTTGTGCTTGCATTCTTCTGACAATATTCTACCTTGTTTACACCTGCAACATTATGCCTAGTACATCTACACTGTGATTGGACACTCTGACCATCTCCGACTCGTGTTACGATACATATACATTAAAGCCACTTGGTACACTTTGTGGTCATGGTCAATGGCACATGCCAAAGTTGTCAAGGCATTGCACACAATAGTCACATCGAGCCACCAGTGTTGTACCCTGTTTGATCCTGCAAAATCATGCCTAGTACATCTGCACTTTGATTGGACACTCTGACCATGACTGACTCATGTTATGATTCATAGCCATTTAAGGTACTTGGTAAACTTTGTGGTCATGGTCAGTGACACATGCCAACTTTGTCAAGGCATTGCGCACAATAGCCGTGCCAAATCACCGGTTTTTTACCTCTTCTATAAATGCAAGGTCATGCATATTAGATGTGCGATGTGATTTGGTACTCCGACCGTGAATGACTCGTGTTACGATGCGTAGAAGTTAAAGTAACTTGGTAAACATTGTGGTCATGGTCAGTGGCACATGGCAGTTTTGTCAAGGCATTGCGCACAATAGCCACACCGAGCCACCAGTATTCTACATTGTTTATACCTGCAAGATCATGCCTAGTACATCTGCACTGTGATTTGACACTGTGACCGTCTCCGACTCGTGTTACGATTCATAGAAGTTCAAGTCACTTGGAAGACATTGTGGTCATGGGCAGTGGCACATGCCAACTTTGTTAAGGCATTGCGCACAATAGCTACACCGAGCCACCAGTATCCTACCTTGTTTGTACCTGCAAGGTCATGCCCACTATATCTGCACCGTGATTGTACACTCTGACCGTGGTTGAATCGTGTTATGACCAATAGAAGCAAAAGTCACTTGAATACATTTGTGGTCACTGTCAGTGGCACGTGCCATCTCTGTCAAGGCATTGCGCACAATAGCCACACCGACCCACCAGTATTCTACCTTGTTTGTACCTGTAATACAATGCCCAGTATATATGCACTGTGATTGGACACTCTGACCGTGGCTGACTCGAGTTATGATTCAAAGCCGTTGAAGGTACTTGGTAAACTTTGTGGTCATGGTCAGTGGCACATGCCAACATTGTCAAGGCATTGCGCACAATAGACACGCCGAGCCACCAGTCCTCTACCTTGTTTGCACCTGCAAGATCATGCCTTGTACATCTGCACTGTGATTGGACACTCTGACCGTAACTGACTCGTGTTATGATCAATAGAAGAAAAAGTCACTTGGATACATTTGTGGTCATGGTCAGTGGCACATGCCAACTTTGTCAAGGCATTGCACACAATAGCCAAACCGAGCCACAAGTATTCTCCCTTGTTTTTACCTGCAAGGTTATGCCTGGTACATCTGTACTGTGATTGGACACTCTGACCGTGGCTGACTCGTGTTATGATCAATAGAAGTAGAAGTCACTTGGATACATTTGTGGTCATGGTCAGTGGCACATGCCAACTTTGCCAAGGCATTGTGCAAAATAGCCACACCGAGCCACCAGTATTCTACATTGTTTGCACCTGCAAGATCATGCCTGGTACATCTNACTGTGATTGGACACTCTGACCGTGGCTGACTCGTGTTATGATCAATAGAAGTAGAAGTCACTTGGATACATTTGCGGTCATGGTCAGTGGCACATGCCAACTTTGCCAAGGCATTGTGCAAAATAGCCACACCGAGCCACCAGTATTCTACATTGTTTGCACCTGCAAGATCATGCCTGGTACATCTCTACTTTTATTGGACACTCTTACCGTGGCTGACCAGTGTTATTATTTGTAGTAGTTAAAGCAACTTGGTAAACTTTGTTCTCATGGCTAGTGGCACATGCCAGCTTTGTCAAGGCATTGTGCACATTAGCCACAGCAAGCCACCAGTATTCCACCTTGTTTTAACCTACAAAATCTTGCCTCGTACATCTTGTCAGAAGAATGGAATGAATGGGAGTGAGAAGAATAGAAGCAAGGAGAAGCAGTCGAGCATGCAGGAGCTGGGTAGCGCAGTGACGGAAGCAGAAAGGTGCGTGCAGATCCAAGGCGTTAGTCGCTGAGCCTTGAGTAGGGCGAGGCGGCGGGGCCCCGAGGCAGAAAAGAGAAGAGAAGATCGAGGCGAGTGATGCAATGAGGTTGAGTGAAGGATTGATAGTGACACAGCAAAGAGCCGTGAGGAGAGAGTGGTGAGTGAAAGACGACAGAGGCGAGCAGAGCGAGAGCACGGTGGCAAAGCCGCGAAACCAAAGGTAACAGGATGGATGGATTTGTTCTGGTTAGCCTTTGCGAGGGAATGAACGTCCTCGTTATATACAACAGAACAGGGATAAACAGCTTCTTTCCGCTAGCCGGACGTGGGTGACAGATTTATCACTTTATTAGGGGATCACTTGACGTGTCGGTTCAAACGGTCGGGAGATCGGAGAGCCGTTGAGTCAAGGTGGTTCTGATGATACTTGAACCTTCTCGAGGCTCGGATTTACCGAGAGGTGGGAGGAGTGAATATGGCTCTTACTATGTTTCCAACACATCTGCATTGTGATTGGACACTCTGACCGTGGTTGAATCGCGTTATGATCAATAGAAGTCAAAGTCACTTGGATACATTTGCGGTCATGGTCAGTGGCACATGCCCACTTTGTTAATGCATTTCACACAATAGCCACACTGAGCCCCCAGTGTTCCACCTTGTTTATACCTGGAAGGTCATGCCTAGTATTTTTGCACTGCGATTGGACACTCTGACCGTGGTTGAATCGCGTTATGATCAATAGAAGTCAAAGTCACTTGGATACATTTGCGGTCATGGTCAGTGGCACATGCCCACTTTGTTAATGCATTTCACACAATAGCCACACTGAGCCCCCAGTGTTCCACCTTGTTTATACCTGGAAGGTCATGCCTAGTATTTTTGCACTGCGATTGGACACTCTGACCGTCTCCGACTCGTGTTACGATTCGTAGATGTTAAAGTCACTTGGTAGACGTTGTGGTCATGGTCAGTGGCACGTGCCAACTTTGTCAAGGCGTTGCGCACAATAGCCACAACGAGCTACCAGTATTCTACAAAGCTTTCACTCCAAGATCATGCCTAGTACATCTGTACTATGATTGGACACTCTGGCCATGGCTGACTCGTGTTATGATCACTAGAAGTAAGTCACTTGGATAGATTTGTGGTCATGATCAGTGGCCAATGCCAACTTTGTCAAGGCATTGCGCACAATAGCCACACCAAGCCACCAGCATTCCACCTTGTTTATACCTGTAATGTCATGCCCAGTGTATCTGCACGGTGATTGGACAATCTGACCGTGGCTGACTCGTGTTATGATTCATAGCCATTTAAGGTACTTGGTAAGCTTTGTGGTTATGGTCAGTGGCACATGCGAACTTTGTCAAGGCATTGTGCACAATAGTCGTGCCAAGCTACCAGTTTTTTACCTTGTATATACCTGCAAGGTCATGCCTAGTGCATCTGAACTGTGATTGGGCACTCTGACCGTGGCTGACGCGTGTTGCGATTCGTAGAAGTTAAAGTCACTTGGTAAACATTGTGGTCATGGTGAGTGGCACATGCCAACTCTCTCAATGCATTACGCACAATAGCCACACCGAGCTACCAGTATTCTACCTTGTTTGTACGTGCAAGATCATGCCTAGTACATCTGCACTGTGATTGGACACTCAGACCGTGGCTGACTTGTGTTATGATCAATAGAGGTAAACGTCGCTTGGATACATTTGTTGTCATGGTCAGTGGCACATGCCCACTTTGTTAATGCATTTCACACAATAGCCACACTGAGCCCCCAGTGTTCCACCTTGTTTATACCTGGAAGGTCATGCCTAGTATTTTTGCACTGCGATTGGACACTCTGACCGTGGCTGATTCGTGTAAGGATTCATAGCCGTTTAAGGTACTTGGTAAACTTTGTGGTCATGGTCAGTGGCACGTGCCAACTTTGTCAAGGCATTGTGCACAATAGTCGTGCCAAGACAACGGTTTTTTACCTACTCTATACATGAAAGGTCATGCAGGGGCAGAACCACGTGCGTTGCGGAGACTGATGAGGAGAACTGATGTGGAGATGATGCAGATGATTGGCGAGGATGGCGATGCTGATGATGAGCCGTTGGAGGAGGTCCAATGAAGATGAGATGAGGAAGAGGACAGAGGGTGGCTCAAAGAAGACAGATGAGAAGGGCTGGGGACAGGAGATGAAGGTAATGACGACGTGAAGATGAAAAGAAGGAAATATTATTGAAGATGATGCAAGCGTGATGGAGGCAGAAGATGGAAAAAACGACAAAGAGAGAATGGCGGCGAGATGAAGCAACCGAGTGCTCTGCTTTTCAGGAGAGTAATGGCTTGTTCCCCAGTTGGCCCGAGACCGACGGACGTGAAGACTGGTGGTGTCTGATATCCTGTTGGCTGGAGGAGACTGATTGCAGCAAAGGGAGTCATGCGGCGAGCAGAGATTCCAGTCAAATGATGTCAGTAGAGTGACGGCTTGTTCCCCAATTGGCTCTTGATGGGAGCAGGAAGACTGGTAGTGTCCGATGTCCTGACGGCGGGCGTTGCACTACTGCTACTGACGATGCAAGAAGGCGGTGCGATGATGAAGCGCGGTACAACAAGTGAGAAGAGGCTGATGTTGATGGGGCAAATGGCGTAGATGAGGCTGATGAAGGGAAAAGGCAAAGGACGGAGGTGCTTGCGGCGGGTGAGATGATGGGAGGTAGCAGATTGTAGACGTTAGGAAGTTTCTCAAAAGTTGACGGCGGATGGCGGCTCAGGAGCTGCTTGCGGCTGTTGTACACGCCGAGTCACCGATTGTTGGCCACGGGCACGGAATGGGCACAGGACTTCCTTAGGATGACGAGCCATTTCTTCTGCGTGAGGAGCACTTCAAGTGGTACTACTAATGTCAGCTGCTGATGAAGCGGAGAGGCGCGAAGTGGCGGTGACGGCGGCAGAGGGGTGCAGATCCGAGAAGGGATACAATGGTGGTGGTAGAGTGATGACTCGGTCACGAGGCACCAGGCGATGTCGCCTGATGCTCTGATACCATGTAAGAATAATGCAACGAGAGAGGACGGCAGGAGCATACGTGAGCAGAAGCAACGAAGCAGGCAGAATTGATGTGGTGGAGTGACGGAAGTAGAGCGGTGAGTGCGGGCCCTAGGGGTTAGGCACAGGTTTGTGAAAGGACGCGAGACACTGAAGCTCCAAGGTAGACAGAGTGCAGGTGAGAGAACTTGAGGATGAAGCGAGGAAGGCATCGGAAGCATAAGGTTGAGGGTGGCAAAGCGAAGGGCCGTGAGCAGACAGTGGTGGGCAAAGGGAATGGAATCAAGAAGCGAGCAGAGCAAGAACACGGTGGTGAAGCCGCGGAATCAAAGGGAATAAGATGAAGAGAACTAGTCTGGTTTAGTTTAAGAGGAAATGAACATCCTCATTATATACAACAGAACATGGGTAAACAGCTTCTTTCCGCTAGCCGGACGCGGGTGACCGTTTTATCACTTTATTAGGGGATCGCTTGATGTGTTGGTTCAAACGGTCGGGAGACCGAAGAGCCGTTGAGTCAAGGTGGTTCCAATGATACCTGAACCTTCTCAAGGCTCGAACTTACCGAGAGGTGGGAGGAGCGAGTTTGGTTCTTGCTGTATTTCCAACACAACTGACCATGACGACAAAGTTAACCAAGTGACTTTAACATGTACGAATCATAAGACGAATCAGCCACGGTCAGAGTGTCCAATCACAGTGCAGATGTACTAGGCATGATCCTGCAGGTGCATACAAGGTAGAATCATGGTGGCTCCGTGTGGCTATTGTGTGCAATGCATTGACACAGTTGGCATGTGCCACTGACCATGACCACGAATGTATCCAAGTGACACTTATTTCTATTCATCATAACACAAGTCAGCCACGGTCAGAGTGTCCAATCACAGTGCAAATGCACTAGGCATGATCTTGCAGGTACAAACAAGGTGGAACACTTGTGGCTCGGTGTGGCAACTGTGCGCAATGCCTTGACAACGTTGGCATGAGCCGCTGACCATGACCACAAAGTTTACGAAGTGACTTTAACTTCTACAAGTCGTAACACAAGTCAGCCACAGTCAGAGTGCCCAATCACAGTTCAGATGTACTAGGCATCACCTTGCAGGCATAAACAAGGTAAAAAACCAGTGGTTTGGCACGGCTATTGTGCGCAATGCCTTGAACATTTTGGCATGTGCCACTGACCATGACCACAAAGTTTACCAAGTACCTTAAACGGCTATGAATTATGAAACGCGTCAGCCACAGTCAGAGTGTCCAATCACAGTGCCGATATACTGGGCATGATCTTGCTGGTGCAAACAAGGTAGACTACTGGTGGCTCGGTGTGGCTATTATGCGCAATGCCTTGACAAAGTTGGCATGTGCCACTGACCATGACCACAAATGTATCAAAGTGACTTTTACTTCTATTGATCATAACGGGAGTCCACCACAGTCAGAGTGTCCAATCACAGTACAGTTGTACTAGGCATGACCTTGCAGGTACCAACAAGGCCGAATACTTGTAGATCGGTGTGGCTATTGTGCGAAATGCCTTGACAAAGTTGGCATGTGCCACTGATCATGACCACAAAGTTCACCAAGTGACTTTAACTTCTACGAATCGTAACACGAGTCAGCCAAAGTCACATTACCCAATCACAGTTCAGATGTACTAGGCATGACCTTGCAGGTATAAACAAGGTAAAAAACCGGTGGCTTGGCACGGCTATTGTGTGCAATGTCTTGACATAGTTGGCATGTGCCACTGACCATGACCACAAATGTATCCAATTGACTTTTACTTCTAATGACCATAGCACGAGTCAGCCATGGCCAGAATGTCCAATCATAGTGCAGATGTGCTAAGCATGAGTCTGCACGTGCAAACAAGGTAAAAACGGGTCGCTTGGCACGACTACTGTGCGCAATGCCTTGACAAAGTTGGCATGTGCCACTGACCATGACCACAAAGTTTACCATGTACCCTAAGCGGCTATGAATCATAACACGAGTCAGCCACCGTCAGAGTGTCCAATCACAGTGCAGATATACTGGGCATGACCGTGCAGGTATAAACAAGATACAATACTGGTGGCTCGGTGTGGCTACTGTGCGCAATGCGTTGACAAAGTTGGCATGTGCCATTCACCATGAGCACAAATGTATCCAAGTGAGTTTTACTTCTATTGATCATAACACGAGTTAACCACGGTCAGAGTGTCCAATCACAGTACAGGTCTAATATGCATGATCTTGCCGGTGTAAACAAGGTGAAAAACCGGTGACTTGGCACAGCTATTGTGCGCAATGCCTTTGCAAAGTTGGCATGTGTAACTGACCATGACCACAAAGTTTGCCAAGTACCTTCTACGGCTATGGATCATAACACGAGTCAGCCACCGTCAGAGTGTCCAGTCACAGTGCAGATATAATGGGCATCACCTTGCAGGTATAAACGAGGTAGAATACTGGTAGCTATGTGTGGCTACTGTGCGCAATGTTTTGACAAAGCTGCTATGTGCCACTGACCATGACCACAAATGACACCAAGTAACGTTTACTTCTATTGATCATAACACGAGTCAGCCATGGTCAGAGTTGTCAGAATATTGGTTGATGTTGTTGATGTTTGATGCATGCAGTCTAAGGCGCGGGCAAGTCGAAAGACAAGCCGCAGCGTCGCAGCGCGGGCTGAACCTCTTAGAGATGCCACAGCAGCTGGTAGACTGTTGGAGAGCTGCCGTGAGGAAACAAGACAATGGAGAAACAAGCTGAAGAATAGCTTTGCAAGGAACACCTGACTGAAAGGAGGCATTGAGATGTGAATGATAAGTGGGGGCGGTGCCGGGAAGGCACGAGCCTGATCAGAGATGCTGGAGAGCGGCGCGGGCCACGTGAAGGCCACAGCGCAGGCGTGGAGGCAGGGCAGTGCCCGGGCCTTTAAGAGAGAAGACTTGATGATGGACAATGGCTGGATTGTAGATGATGAGGGCCACAGAGCCGTGGTGTGGGCTGCCGGCAGGGCAAGCCTCAACAACCAAGGACGGGCCGCGAGTGAGCCAAGTCGAGCGAGCGGTGATGGAAAGATAGAGAGGCCGCAGAGCAAGAATACTAGGGCTCATCACAGGATGGAAGCGGAAGGCGGAATGAGACAAGGATCTGCCGCAGCCC
>SZWC01017509.1:6203-25018 GCA_023375785.1 Penium margaritaceum | reverse complement strand
ATTCACATGCACATTCACATGCACATGCACATGCACATTTACATGCATATGCACATTCAAATGCACGTGCACATTCACATGCACATGCAGATGCACATTCACATGCACATCAACATTCAAATACACGTGCACATTCACATGCACATGCACATGCACGTGCACATGCACATGCACATGCAGTTACACATGCGTATGCACATGCACATTCACATGCACATGCACGTGCACATGCACATTCATATGCAGATGGACATTCAAATGCACGTGCACATTCACATCCACATGCACATTCAAGTGCACATGCACATTCACATGCATGTGCACATGCACATTCACATGCACATGCACATTCAAATGCACGTGCACATTCACATGCACATGCACATGCCCATGCACATTCAAATGCATGTGCACATTCACATGCACATGCACATGCACATTCACATTCACATTCACATTCACATGCACATGCGCATGCACATGCACATGCACGTGCACATGCACATGCACATGCACATGCACATGCACATGCACATGCACATTCACATGCACGTGCACATGCACATGCACATTCACATGCACATGCACATGCACGTTCACATGCACGTGCACATGCACATGCACATGCACATGCGCATTCACATGCACATGCACATTCACATGCACATGCACATGCACATGCACATGCACATTCAGATGCACATGTTAATGCACATGCATATGCACATGCACATGCACATGCACATTCACATGCACATTTGCATGCACATGCACATGCACATGGACATGCACATTCACATGCACATGTACATGCAAATGCACATGCATGTGCACATGCACATGCACATTCAGATGCACATGCACATACTCGTGCACATGCACATGGACATGTACATGCACATTCACATGCACATAAACATGCACGTGCACATGCACATGAACATGCACATTCACATGCACATACACATGCATTTTCAAATGCCTGTGCACATGCACATTCACATGCACATGCACATGCACATTCACATGCACATTCACATGCACATGCACATGCACATTCAAATGCACATGCACATATACATGCACATGCACATTCACATGCACATGCACATGCACATGCACATTCACATGCACGTGCACATGCACATGCAGATGCACATGCACATGTACGTGCACATGCACATGCAGATGCACATGCACATGTACGTGCACATGCACATGCAGATGCACATGCACATGTACGTGCACATGCACATGCAGATGCACATGCACATGTACGTGCACATGCACATGCAGATGCACATGCACATGTACGTGCACATGCACATGCAGATGCACATGCACATGTACGTGCACATGCACATGCAGATGCACATGCACATGTACGTGCACATGCACATGCAGATGCACATGCACATGTACGTGCACATGCACATGCAGATGCACATGCACATGTACGTGCACATGCACATGCAGATGCACATGCACATGTACGTGCACATGCACATGCAGATGCACATGCACATGTACGTGCACATGCACATGCAAATGCACGTGCACATTCACATGCACATGCACATGCACATTCACATGCACATGCACATTCAAATGCACGTGCACATTCACATGCACATGCACATGCACATTTAACTGCACATGCACATGCACATGCATGTGCACATGCACATGCACATGCACATGCACATGCACGTGCACATGCACATGCAGATGCACGTGCACATGCAGATGAACATGCACATGCACATTCACATTCACATGCACATGCACATGCACATGCACATGCGCATGCACATGCACATGCACATGCACATGCGCATTCGCATGCACGTTCACATGCACATGCACATGCACATTCACATGCACACGCACATTCCCATGTACTTGCACATGCGCATGCACATGAAGATTCATTTGCACATGCACATGCACATGCACATGCACATGCACATGCACAAGCACATGCACATGCACATTCGCATGCACATGCACATGCACATTCACATGCACATGCACATGCACATACACATGCACATTCACATGCACATGTACATGCACATGCGAATGCAGTTGCACATGCACATGCACATTCAGATGCACATGCACATGCACATGCACGTGCACATGCACATGCACGTGCACATGCACATGCACATGCACATTCACATGCACATGCACATTCAAATGCACGTGCACATTTACATGTACATTCGCATGCACATGCACATGCACATTCACATGCACATGCACATTCACATGCACATGCACATTCACATGCACATGCACATGCACATGCACATTCACATGCACATGCACATTCAAATGCACGTGCACATTCACATGCACATGAACAGACAAATACACATGCACATTCACATGCACATGCACATGCACATGCACATTTACATGCACATGCACATGCACATGCACGTGCACATGCACATGCACATGCAGATGCACATGTGTCTGCACATGCACATGCACATGCACATGCACATGCACGTTCACATGCACGTGCACATGCACATGCACATGCACATGCACATTCACGTGCACATACACATTCACATACACGTCGACATGCACATGCACATGCGCATGCACATGCACATGCACATTCACATGCACGTTCACATGCACATGCACGTGCACATACACATGCACATGCACATGCACATTCACATGCACATGCACATGCGCATGCACATGCGCATGCACATGTTCATGCACCTTCAGATGCACATTCACATGCACATGCACATGCACATGCACATGTACATGGACATTCACATGCACATGCACATTCACATGCACATGCACATTCAGATGCACATGCACATGCACATGCACATTCACATGCACATGTACCTGCACATGCGCATGCATTTGCACATGCACATGCACATGCACATGCACATTCACATGCACATGCACATGCACATGCACGTGCACATGCACATGCACATGCACATTCACATGCATATGCACATTCAAATGCACGTGCACATTCAAATGCACGTGTACATTCACATTCAAATGCACATTCAAGTGCACATGCACATTCACATGCATATGCACATGCATATTCACATGCACATGCACATTCAAATGCACGTGCATATTCACATGCACATGCACATGCACGCGCACATTCAAATGCACGTGCACATTCACATGCACATGCACATTCACATTCACATGCACACGCACATGCACATGCATGTGCACATGCACATGCACATGCACACGCACATTCACATGCACGTGTACATGCACATGCACATTCACATGCACATGCACATGCACATGCACGTTCACATGCACGTGCACATGCACATGCACATGCACATGCACATGCGCATTCACATGCGCATGCACAATCACATGCACTTGCACATGCACATACGCATGCACATGCACATGCACATTCACATGCACAGTCACATGCACATGCACATGCACATTCACGTGCACATGCACATGTGTATTCACATGCACATGCACATGCGCAGGCACATGCATATGCACATGCACATTCAGATGCACATGCACATGCACATGCACATGGACATGCACATGCACATGCACATGTACATTCACGTGCACATGCACATTGACATGCACATGCACATTCATATGCACATGTACATGCACATGCGCATGCATTTGCACATGCACATGCACATTAAGATGCACATGCACATGACTTGCACATTCACATGCACATGCACATGCACATTCACATGCACATGCACATTCACATGCACATGCACATTCATATGCACATGTACATGCACATGCACATTCACATGCACATGCACATGAAAATTCACATGCACATGCACATGCACATGCGTATGCACATGCCAATCGGGCGTCTTTTTGTTTCGTTTTGTTCTTGTAGATGGGTGGCGCATGCCACCAGCGCAAGTCCAAACCAGCCAGAGGAAACGAGTGACCGGAAGAGCAGCGCAACATCGCGCAACATATGCTCGCAGATGTTCGAAGCTGCAGTTGCTCGCAAATGTTGGAGGCTGCAGCTGCTTGCAAATGTTCGAGCATGCAGTTGCTCGCAAATGTTGGAAGCGGCAGCCTCTCATCGGCCAACAGCTGGGGCTGAGATGGAAATCAGTCCGATGCACGATTCAGTCTGTTTGTGCTCCGTAGAAAAAGTAGTTGAGACATTTTGCAAAACGTGTATGGTGTACTTTACCGCATCGTCGGCCAACAGCTGGGACTTTGATCGAGATCAATCCTATGCACGAGTGTTTGCAAAAGTGTTTGCGAACCGTGGACTCACATAATTCCGTCTTCAACCATCTACGGTTTTCTCATGTTTGTCTTGTTCGGTTGGAAGCCCGCTTTCCTTTCACTCTACTCTTTTCTATCACTCCTTTTCACGCTTCTCTCTCTGTGTGGCACCTTCACTCCGGTGCACGTCCGTGTCCATGTTCCCTCAGGACAACATTGGGGACAAGTCCGTGTTCATGTTCAAGGCCTTGTCAAAAGAGCAGCAGCAAAGGTTGCTACAACAACTGCAGATGAAGCAAGCAGCGGCAGCAATGGAGCAGCAGCAGCAGTAGCAAGGAGACGAGTCCCCTTCTGGCTTGTACTTCATTTTTCCATCATCACTTCGCGAAGTGCAAAGTGTCGACAAACAATACATTACATTGCGAGGCGACTGGTTCCTGTGTGGCTCCTCCCGTGCCGTGAATGGTGGTGGTGGTGTTGCAGGCGTCTTGCATGCAGGTATGTACGCATGTATGTACGCATGTATGTATGCATGTATGTATGTATATGAGGGATGTTGAGTAAATGTGCTGCACATGCCAAGCTTCAGATGTAGTAGCTCCGAGGAGATCCTCTCAGAACAAACACAATTGGTCAGAATGACGAGGGACCACTCTGTTGGGGGAGGGGCGTGAGGAGTTCAAAAGACCCTTTTTAACAAAAGTATGTGTCACACGACAATGTGTGTGAGACAGCATGACACAACATCATAATCGGCCGATAATAGGAAAAGATAATGCTAGAAACCTTAAAAATAGGGTCGCCAGATGGAAATGTGAGGAGAAATATTCATTGATCCCATCCTACCCAAGTGTGCATGGCACAACCCAGAGGTTGTAGTATTGGGGAGAACTCCAAACCAGCCCAAAACAACAGATGGGCGGGCCTCTGGTAGCCGTATGGGGTGAACTGTTGCCTGGGTAAGAAGGTGTTGAGTACACAAGGAGCTCCAGTGAGCATTGGTTATAGGATTGTGCTGATAGTGAGATCTATATGCTACTATTGTTCTAGGGCATGTAGGCCCATACTAGTCTGGACAAGTCCAACTTTCATTGGCTCACTCACTTGGACTGAGGTGTGTGGCCTAGTGAGTCTGGATTTTGCGCCTGAGCAGCGTTGGCTGCTGAACTCTAAGAGGACATACTTGTACTCGAAAATGGCTGCTACAACTGTAGCTGAAAGTAACTAGCCACATAGTTAACAGCAAGAATGAGAAGAATGAGAACGTGGTGCAAGACCCTTGCCACACTGATCTAGGTTCTCACCTCTTCGAGGCTTATTGCTCAGTCTTCAAGCTAAAAAAAAAAAACACTATTTTGTGGCTTGCGGGGGTTTCTGAATGAGCCCTCTTAAAGGATTGATAGCCTCAAACTCGGGTGTCGTTCATTTTCCCCAAAATCTGAACCATATCAAAACATGCAAGCTGTGAACGCAGATGTGTACTTAGAATTCGCTACAAAAATCACATATGAGAGTTATGGCTGTCTAAAACTAGGCAAACTATGCTACCAATAACAATCGTCCATGACCGTTGGTGATATGAGGGTCGGTGGCTGCTGCCGATGGAGCTGGTTGTGCACTACTGCGACGTGAGATACTCCGCACTCGGAGATGCGATTCACGACTCTCAAAACAGTGTGGTGTTCTTTCCATCGCTCACCGTCCGCCATCGTCAACGTCCACCGAGTCAGTTGTCTGCATGAGCATGTATACCAGCCGAGAATCATAGAAGAGATCAATGACACAGTGCATGCGCAAATCACAACGCCCCCCATGACACTTGGGCACCGATGTACATGCACATGCGAAGGTCCTGCGTCCACACTACTCACTATAAGTCATGCTCCCCTCGACCCTCATGTTCCCAGAGTCTAGAAAAGCCTAAAAAGTACGATGATGAGCACACAAAGTGTTATGGCGCAGAGGGAATTTATGAAGACATGACTGCGTACTCACGGATGTAAATCGTCTTTCTTGTGCGATGTACGTTTGACCACCTTGGTCAACACGTTAGCTAGCTGTCGAACAGTCTCAACCCACACAATCTGAATGCTGTTCTCATGCAACACATAGTGATACTCCACATTCATGTGCTTTGAGCGTGTGTGATGAATGCCATCGTTGTTTGCAATGGCTATGGAACTCTCATTGTCACAGTGAAACATGATGGGCGATGCATGCTGACAAAACCCACAATGCAGACGATGGAGCCATACACTCTTGCATGCTCCGGCGCCTAATTCCACACACTCTGCATCGGTAGTGCTGTGTGCAATGCACCCTTGTTTGCCACTCCACCACAAGAATGTCGTGTCACCAATGAAAACGATCTGCCTAGTGTGACTCTTACTGTGCATACTAGCCCACTCACTATCATCTTGAATCCCCGGATCCTGACCCGGATCCGGGCGAGGGGGGTGGAAGGAGGTGGAGGACAGAAGACGTGGCGAGATTGTTCATTTTTGCACATATCTCATTTTGATCTGTTGTGTCCTCCCGACTTGTGTACATTGATGTGCAGATGACTAACGGCGAGACACGACGCTACTGGAGTGTCGTCCAGTGGAGCCGACGCACGCTGAGGCCTACACGCACTTTGCTGAAGCCTCCTCCCTCTGATGGTCAACGTGATCAGCTCCATCGGCAGGCCTCCTTGGCAGTCGTGCCGCCGGCGGTCACTGCCACTGCCGATGCTCTCTGCTTGTGTCCAGTGCTGGATCTGACTGCACCATTGCGTGTGCAACGTTATGTTCTGCTTAGGGTCCAAGTCTCATGTTGATCTGACTGTTGTTACCGAGGACTAGTGTAGACACTGCCTGGGTCTAGGCGGCCATAACTCCTCTGTGTTATTTTTCTAGATGAATATAAACGCACGATTGCGTTTGAAGTGCCGGTATTATGGTATGGTCCAATTTTCAGGCAAAACGACGACGCTCAGGTTTTGGGCTGTCGCCCCTCTGGCAAGGCTCACAGAGAAAACTCTGCTAGCCTGAAAGTAAGTCGAGATTCCGATTAGTTACAAAGCTGAGTAACCAGCTCTACAGAGTTGGGAGGGGGATCTAGAACTTGGAGGGGTCTCCCATTGCAATTCATTTTCAGTTGCTAATAAACTCTTTTGATTTTCCACTGCCTTTCTGGCATTAACTCCTCAGCGCATAGTTTCTCTCTCACATACTCAGAGTTGCAGGAGGGGGTAGCAGTGCAAAGCAATGAGTGTGCGGCCATGCCTACTCTAGCTTAGTACTAGAGCCAAAGCGTAGTAGAAGCAGCGGATTTCAGCAGCACCAAGGCGTACAGGTCCCAGTAACGCACCCGGGCAGGGGAAACTCTGCCAGATTTTTCCTAGCAGAGTTAGTCCTGCTGGGTGGCGCCGTCAAAATGCTCCCGACGCGGGGGAAATGCTACCATGGTTTTTCTGGCAGCACTAACCCCGTGGTGGCAGTAGAGTTGGTACACTCACGGCCGGCAACATGACGGGCAATTCCGTGACGACACCGACACACGCGGCGACGGTGCCACAGACAGGGGGAGTGACCTCTCCCGGGTTCCCTCCCTCTCCTCTACAGCCAGAGTAGCAACAACCACAAGTAGGAGTAGCAACAACAACAGCAACCGTAACAGCAGCAGCAACAACAGTAGCAACATCAGCAGCAGCTGTGCGGCCGATCGCAGCAGTAGCTGCAACAGCAAAAGCAGCAAGAGCAGCCATTGCTGCGCAGTAGCAGCAGCAACAGCCACAACAGCAGCAGCAGCAGCAGCCGAAGCAGCAGCAGCAGCAGCAGCAACCGGAGCAGCATCATCAACCAAAACTGCGCAACAGCAAAAGTAGCCATAACAGCTTTAGTCGCAGTAGTAGCAGCTGCTACTCTTGCGCTATAGCAGCAGTAGTAGCAACAACCGTAGCAGCAGCAAAAGTAGCTGCTACGCGGTAGAAACCACAGTAGCAGCCAGTGCTACGCAGTAGCTACCACAACTCTGCAGCAGCCGCCGTAGGAGTTGTGCAGCCAGTCGTGCAGCTGTGTAGCATGCAACCTCATAGCCACGCAGAAGCGCAACCACGCGGTCACACATTGGCACAGCCACGCAACCACGCGGCCACGTAGTAACGCACCCACATAGCCATGCACCCCAACAAGTATGTGGCCACGCATCCACGTAGCCACGTTGCCGCATAGCTGCTATGCAGCCACGCGGCCACACAGCTGTGCAGCCACACAGCTGCCTCCACAAGCCAGTACAGCAGTTGCAGCATTAGCAACAGTAGCAACAGTAGCAACAGTACCAGTAGCAGAAGCAGCAGCAGTAACAACAGTAGTAGTAGCAGCCTCGGCAGCACCATCAGTAGCAGCAGCAACATCAATAGCCGCAGTAGCAGCAGTAGCAGCAGCAGTAGCAACAGTAGTAGGACAACAACACCCTACTGGTGACATCAGCGGACTACTGCTGACATCAGCATTAGCATATCAAACTCACTACTAACGTCACTACTGACGTCAGCACCAAGACAAAAAAAGGGGAAAAGAAAGAAAAAAGGGGGAACAACAAAATAGACAAGGACAAAGGGGAGGGGTGTTCTGATTTGTGACGTTTTGGTCGAGCTGTACAGTTTATTGTGACCACTCGGCCGTGTCCATGCAGATCCCTGATGGGGACCCAGGAGGCACCGGCACGTTGGCAAGTGGTGGACCACCCACTCATAGCTGACTGACGACTGTCCTAACGTCCTGGATGCTGTCTCAGACCTTCTGCAGTTTTTCTGCAGCTTGTAAGAATTTATCGGTGGACTCGCCGTGGGCCCGATTTGCATGTTTTCCATTGTGTGTCCACCGTTTGATGCCGGATGCATGCATGTGACAAGTGATAGCGTCCGGCTTGAGATCCCGCACGTTTAGGTTCAGACGATGTAGTGTTCTGACTTGTCTTCACAGAGTTACGGCCAAAGCAATGTGTTTGGGCCGGTTTTAGGACAAACCTTGCACTGCGAAGTGCGACATCCGCAGTGCGCCATGCAGGTATTTATGATGTGGACCTATCATTTGTTAACTCCCTCTGCAAATGCTATTGAATCATTTTGACACTCTGACTTGTGTCCCCTAGCAAGACCCTTGTTGTCGTGTGTACGACATATGACTGTTGTCATCGTCTGACCGGACACTGATGCCCAGTCAGCGGTTGTGTCGCTAGGAAGCTTCTACGCATATTTTCATGTTATCAGAGTGGCGAGGCGTCCCTTGTTGAGTTACACAGCAGAGACGCAGCAGCGGCAGTAGCAGTGAGAGCTACAGCTAAAGCCACGGTCCTGGGAGGACCCACCAACCCCCGCTACAGCAGATTGCAGCAGCTTAGACACCCTTGCAACTGCATTACCATGCCACCACCACGGGGCAGCCAAGGGTTTTTCAACCCTCTCCATCAGCAGTTGAGGCATGAGATGTTGAGAAGGGGTGTGTGAAGGGTCCTAGAAGCTTCACTCAGGTTACACATATCGAATTCCCCAGACATGAGAGGATGCAACTGCTCTATTTCATTACCGTTTTTGGTGTGTAAGAGCTCGTTAGAAAGATCTTGCAAAACCCTATCCATTGCTTCCTCTCCTGCCTCATTTCATGCTCTGTAGGCTCCAGGAAATGAAACAATGCTCTCAGATCTAGATTGTTTTTTCCAGATTTTGGATTTGAAAAGAAAACGGTGACATTTTTTACCCTTTTTAAGTTTGTTTTGCACAAAATCACTACCATTCAGCATCCTTAAGCACATAATTGCTCCAAATTTCATTTCAAATGGAAAACCTTCAGGTTGACGTCATCATTGTAAGTGATGACGTCAGCACAAACACTTAGCCAAACTTTTGGCTAAAACATCATTTGTTACCAACGTTACAAATCCTCGAGAAATGCTGACGGTTCTACAATCTGATCAGTTTGGTATCCCGGCCCATAATGAGCGCTGACATGTCTCCAGCCGGTGACAAGGGCAAAGGGCAAACAGACCCCTCATCCTCCTCCTCAGGGACCATGAGCCCACGCTCTCAATCCATTGAGGACCTGCGGAGTCAGCAGGATGAGATACGTCTTGAGCAGAAGCATACTGATTTCATTCGTGCGGTTAGTGAGCTCCTTCGTGGACAATCCATGACCTCTGAGGGAGTCGGCCATGCCATGCCTTCTGCAAAGCAGTCAGCACTCGCACCGATGTCAGGAGTAGGACTCAATTGATTCATGACTCCCACCTTCGTGCCCTTTGTTGTTCCTCCTTACTTTTTGCTCAGCGTACGTCTGTGGCCGAGTGTTCCATTTCCCGTTGCACAATGACGTCCTCCAGTCGTGATGTCAGTGGCACCTGGATCATCGATTTCGGTGCCACTCACCACATGATCTGTCGTCGTAGTGATTTTTTTTTCTTGGTCCTGTTGCGTCTGTTCGCTCCATTCGCACAGGCTTTGGTCAGTCACTACCGGTCCAGGGCATTGGGGTTGTGTGATTTGATGGTCCGTCTGGCCCCTTGTANCACATGATCTGTCGTCGTAGTGATTTTTTTTTCTTGGTCCTGTTGCGTCTGTTCGCTCCATTCGCACAGGCTTTGGTCAGTCACTACCGGTCCAGGGCATTGGGGTTGTGTGATTTGATGGTCCGTCTGGCCCCTTGTATCTCTCCGAGGTGCTTTTTGTGCTTGATCTTGAGCTCAGCCTGCTTTCTTTTCGTGCCTGCACACTGATGGGACTCTCTGTGGAGCACACTGCAGACTTTGCGACTGTGATTGCTATTGATACTCGTGCCATTGTTCTTTGTACCTCTGTTGTGAATGATTTGTATCGCGTTCCTCGGACTTCTCCTTCTCCTTGCTCTCCTTAAGGCTGCACACGAATCCAAGGATTCGTGAATCTGGTTCACGAATACCGAATCCAGATCCAGGGTCGGGTCTTGTTTGGGATTCACGAATCCATGGTTCGAATCCGAGACCTGTCCCCAGGGAGCCTGGAAACCGAGACCTGGTTCGGTTCACATCCGGCTGTATGACACTTCTGATCGTGGCGCTCGCAAAGCGGCAGATTTCGAACTCCGAACCACGGGTTTGGGCCCCCCACTTTGCCGCGTAATGACACATCCACCGCTGTTGACCGTAGACATGCATGTGGCCGCCATTATTTACATGCAGTCTATCGGTCGAAATCCCCTCCTATGCAGCTAGGACCAAACACGTGGACCAAACCTTACCAAAGCGATCAATCCGGCGCTCCTAACTGTTATACGTGCATCACCACATGGCGAAAGCTAAGGTTGAGCATACCGGCTGTGGTCCATTTGAGGATTTTGATCCTCAACCGTTGGGCGACAGCCTTTGTCAGCGCTGTCACCTAGTCCTTCTAGGTGATCTGAATGCTGACTAGGATTTGGCACGCTGTAGAACGGGCAGAAACACTCAAAACTGCCCAAACAGAATGGTGAGTCACCACTCGTTTTTGACAATCGACTGCACACAGAGAGAGTACCATGCCTGGCGATGAGGACCCCACTCACGTGCCCGCTACCCTGGACGACCCGGCGTCCGACTCCGAGGACGATGCAAAGGAGGAACAGGCCGGGGACAAGCGTAAGCGTCGCGATTCCGTCATTTAGGGCTGCTCTAAGAACGTCTGCAACAACTCCCAATGTGCCACTTGCCTTCTCTGCACCAGTCATCCCAACAACCCTGTGACGATCAGCTGCAAAGATGGGGCTACCTCAGCCATGTGGAAGCACCTCCGCAAGGTGCACAAGGAGAGGCACGTCCAGCTTAAGGCGATGGTGGCCGCAAGCAAGTTGTGTGACGCACGGGTGGCCGCGGCAGAAGTAGACGCGGAGGTCGCTGCAATGAATCCTGAAAATGCTCCTGTGTCTCGTGGTGCTGCTGGTGTGGGTCTCGTCTTAAAAAAGAAGTACTTCCTCTGCCTCCTCTGGAAACATCTCGTCGACAAGAACCTGTCTTTCAGCTCCATGGACTCTCCTTGGCTCGCCCAAGCATTTGCGCATGCAGATCCTGCTGCGAGTCTCCCAGGGCCCATGACTTTTGCCCGCCGCATCCGGCTGGCTGCTCCTGCATACCATGCGCAAATCAAGGTCCTCTTTGGTGCTGTGACGAGCGCCATCAGCTTCACCATGGATGGCTGGAAAGCCATCAACAACACGAAATACTTGGGCGTCACCGCACACTGGATTGACCACAACTACAAGGTCCGCGCCATTGCGCTCTCCTTCCCCGCCATCGCCCGTGGTGCCACAGCAGAGAACTTGTACCTCCTCCTCAAGAACGCGCTGCAGCAGTGGGGTCTGTGGCGCAGACTTTTCTGTCTCACAGTGGACAACGAATCAACAAAGGACGCCATGATCGACCAGCACCTCATCCCCCACAATGATTCCTTTGAAAAAGCTGGCCACATACGGTGTCTCGGACATGTCATCAACTTGGCCTTGGGAGACCTTCTCAAGCAGCCGCGGGTCGCTGCAATCCTCGGGCAAGTTCAAGCGATCAGAATCTTCATGACGAGGACCCCGACCCGAGAGGAGTCCCTGATGGAGGCAGCAAAGGAGGCGGGCGTGAAGTACCTTTCCCTCCACCTCGATATCGATACAAGGTGGAAACACGCGCTCTACATGTGCGAGCGCATCATCGGCCTCAAGGAAGTCCTGGAGGGTTGGCTGACAGACTTTGGCCGTGATGGTGCTGCACTGAAGCCGACATTTAACGATTGGGATCTCATTGCCCAGGTTACCATCATCCTCAAGCCATTCAAGAGCATCACGGATGATACTTCAGGTTCCACATACCCGACCCTCTCACTCGTCATCCCGTTCTACGCTTCGCTGCTGGAGAAGATACAGGCCTGGTTGGTGAAGGCTCTTGCAGCCGAGAGGAAGAGGAAGCGCAGGGGAAACGCGGGCCGCCTGGACTGCAAGGAGCAGTTCCTCTTGGAGCTGAAGGATGGCATTGTTGTGTGCATTGCCAAACTGGAAAGGTATGTCAAGCTGCTGACGGAACGACACGTGCTGGCAACAACATGCGATCCGCGCTTCAGGTTGTGGTTTTATGAGCGCATCCACCCCAAGCTCGGAATCAACACGGCTGCAGAACTGCAGCTGAAGGTGGTGGACATGCTGTACCCAGCGGTCATAGCTGTCAGTCCATAAACCTCTCCTACACAGCCTATTTCTACCCATGTTCCCTCGCACCCCACAAGCACACATGATTCTGTACCCATGCCCACCAGCACACCTGCCTCTATGCGTGAGCCCGCCTCTACTCCTGCTCTTGTTGTTGCGCTCACACCCAGCCCTGCATCCCCTGCCACTTCACCAGCATCTCCTCACACTGCATCACCTGCTCCTTTGTCTTAGTCACCACCAGCTGTGGGCGTGCCCGTCTCTGAGCCTGAGGTGAGCTCTACGAGCCCAGGATGCTCGAGTGAGCCTGGTGGTCATCTTTCACCGTTGGTCTCTGGAGTCTAGCGAGGGTCAGGTCTCGCACCTAAGCGCTCCACTCATAGTGTTGCAATTGGTGACCCCGACACGAAGGTCCCATGCCTTACTATCCGTACAGATCACACAGAGGTGCATCCAGTGTGCCTTGTTCGGCATGATCTGGTCACGCACGGGTTCCGCATTGCTTGTGATGTAGCAGCTGATCTTGTGGCCGACAGGCCTAGCTGTGAGGCGCGTGCACTTGCCACTCAGAGCTCTCCCTCGATGACGCCTAATTCAGGCACACTGAGGGAGGCTCTCTCATCAGAGGACATAGACGCCTGGCGTGCTGCCTGCGAGGATGAGCTCCATTCCATCCGAGAGCAGAGAATTTACGAGCTAGTCTTCTTTGCACCCGGGAGGAAGGCTATTCAGGTCAAGTGGGTCTTTCGTACGAAAGTGAAGCCAGATGGCTCACTGGAATGCCACAAGGCTCGCTTGGTCTTCAAGAAGTATTCCCAGATTGAGGGCGTTGATTACACTGACACATTTGCCCCAGTCGGTCGCGTGACCTCAGCTCACGCTCTATTCGGTGTGGTGGCTCAGCATGATTGGGAACTGCACCGGATGGATGTGAACAATGTGTTCCTCCATGGCTCTCTGGATGAGTAGATTTACGTGGCCCAGCCACCAGGCTTTGACGATGATGACAATGTATGGTGCTTGCGCAAGTCCTTGTACGGTCTCAAGAAATCTCCTCGGTTCTGGAATCCGGAGATCACAGGCACCTTGTCCCGCGTGAGATATGTACAGAGCAAGGAAGATCCTTCTCTTTTTATTTGACAGTCACCTGAGTGGTTCACCACCATCTTGGGGTATGTGGACAACCTCTTGATCATATCTCCCTCTATGGAGGCCGTGAAGGAGGCCAAGGCAGTCCTCCAGACTTCCTGTACGATGAAGGGCCTCGGTTCTGCATCGGTGTTTCTTGGCATGGAGATCGTGCGAGACCGCTCACGTCCAACACTCCTACTGCATCAGGCCCGATACGCACGCGTTCTGGGGGAGCGTTTCATTGATCTCCTTGGCAAAGTGCTCACATCCTCCAGACCTCTCACACTTGATGGGCAGGATTCCCTAAAGGTGGATGGCCCTACACAGCTGGAGGAGACAGTGGATGTGACTTTGTATCTCTGTCTTATCGGATCTGTGATGTCCCTGGCCACTACCACACGCCCCGACATCGCCTTTGCCGTCAACCCTATTGTACAGTTTTTGCAGGTTCCACATGCTAGGGCCCTTCACGCGGTTTGTACGAGTAGTGTGGTATGTGGTCTCCACACCGTATCTCAGACTCTGCTTTTGTTGACAGTGTTCGGTGGTTCTTGACAACTACACCAATAGCAACTGGGCCTGGAGTCGGGACGGATGCACTCGCACCGGCTACGTGTTCCTGCTCAGTGGTACCATTGTGTCCTGGCGCAGCGGGAAGTAGAGCGGCATTGCATCTAGTGCGTCGGAGGCAAAGTACATTGCTCTGGGTACAGGGCTGGTGAGGCAGTCTGGCTATAGTGCCTGCTCCTTGAGTTGGATCAGTCAGTGTCCACCATTGTGCTTCGCTGCGGCATTCAGATATCTCATGCCATTGCAGTGAGATCTGGTGTTTTTCATGCTCGCATGAATGACATCGCCATTGAGCACCATTTTGTGCTTGATTTGGTGGAGCGACACGTGATCTTCGTCTTATGGGTCCGTACTGACATGCAGCGCGCTGATTTCCTGACAAAGGCACTGGCTCGCGGAAAGTTTCTGGTGGCCATTCATTCTGTCGGGCTTCGCCCCTTGCTTGAGACTGGTTGAGTGCGGGGTGTGCTTGTGTTACGTCTGTCTTTGCACTCGTTGTTCTACTTGTACCAATTCTGCACGAGTATGGCCATGCTAACCATTGGGTCATGGGGGAGTGTTGTGATTTGTGATGTTCCCATCGAGCGGTACAGTTTACTGTAACCACTCGGCCGTGTTTATGCCCGTGCAGATCCCTGATGCGGGCCCAAGAGGCACCGGCGTATCGGCAGGTGGTGGACCACCTACTCGAAGCTGACCAACGACTGCCCCTGCGTCTTGGATGTTGTCTCAGACCTTCTGCAGTTTTTCCGCAGCCTTTAAGATTTTATCGGTAGACTGGCCGTGGGCCCGATTTGCATGTTTTGCATTGTGTGCCAACTGTTTGATGCCAGATGCATGCATGTGAACAGTCATAGTGTCCAACTTGATATCTTGCATATTTAGGTTCAGACGGCGTAGCGTTCTGACTTGTCTGCGCAGAGTTACGGCCAAAACAATGTTTTTGGGCCGGTTTTAGGACAGACCTTGCATTGCCCCGTGCGACACTCGCCGTGCGCTGCGACAGGTATTTATACTGTGGACCTTTCATTTGTTAACTCTCTCTGCAAATGCTATTGAAGCATTAGGACACTCTGAACTGTGTCTCCTAACGAGGTCCTTGCCTTCGTGTGTACGACATGTGACTCTTGTCACCGTCTGACTGGACACGGATGCCCAGTCAGCGGCTGCCTTGGCCTTACAAAACAGTGGGACCTTCCCTAATATCTCCTCCTTTGGCCATAGAAGAACAAACAGCACTAGCAACAGTGAAAGGGGACCAAAGTGCCAAGGAAATAGCCATAACTACAGCAAGACACAGACTATGGGCTTGGGCGTGCAGGGCACCATAGAAGGAGAGAGGAGACGAGGATGAATAGAGAGGGGGAAATGGTGGGAAGGATCCCACAAGCTTGATTATTGAGTGTTCCTCCAACAAAAGGAGGGTGATACTTAGGTCATAACCTTACAGCCTTGATTCAGGCACAAATGAGCACACGACTTACAAAAAGAGAGACTTCATCTCTCTTGATCCATGCAAAATAAATTTTAGAGTCGCTAACGACAAGGTTGAGGCAGCTGAGGGGACCGGTGATAAGCTAGTCACAGTGGGTGTCAACGGTGTGGATTCCGACCTCAAGCTAGAGGGGGTATTCTACTTGCCCTCATTCACAGCCAACCTTCTGTTTATCTCTGAGATAACTGACTATGGTTTGACAGTGGTCTTCATAGGAAAGGAAGCACTGATAGTCTGTACCAAGGACATTGACATCTCCTACTCTGTCAAGAAGGTTGTTGCACAGGTCCCTCACATTGATGGACTATACATCTGGTAGGCCCAGATAACAAAATCAAAGGTTGAATCTTTAGCAAAGAGTGATGGTGAAGAGAGCAGCAACATAGAGTCTAATGACAAAGGGCATGTTAGAGCAGAAACAACAGCCGAAGTAGAATATTTTGCAACAAAACCGCAAGCAAAAGCAGCCACCAGGGCTGTTCATTCTAGCCAGCGTACATGCTCTAAGAACCTGTGGCACAGGTGCTTTAGGCATGTGGCTCATCACACATTGGTGCTTGTGGGAAAGCAGGAGCTGGTGTGTGGGATGGAGCTAGGTGATGAGGTGGAGGGAGCCCAGATCTTGTGTAAGCCATGCCTGAAGGGGAAGACCAAGAAGAAATCCTTCAAGCACAGTGGTCAAGGGGTGCTCTTGCACCCCTTGACCTCATTCGCTCTGATGTGTGTAGTCGAATGTTGCCGTTGGGGTCAATTGTATGGGAAAGACAATGACATCGGTACACCGGTAGACATTGATGTAGCATCAATGTCGTTGTTTCGTCCATTCAGTCCCGGACTTGACCAGAGGCGGTTGTGCCACCGCGTGGTCAACCACCAGCAAGAGACTAGATGGTTTTGCTGCTGCATGTTGGTGTCCATTGGGGTGCCAATGCACCTCAATGGGTGGTCCACGGTGGGCCTCTGCTGGAGCATGATAGCTAATCAAAGTAAGGCTATACTTTGTTGACTTACTTGCTTGGAATTACTTGTCCTATTGAAAAATCTATCCATGCAAGTCTACTTGGTACATCTTCTTCTCAATGTCATCGGTTTGGGCAATTCTTTGTTCGAAACTTCAAAGGGTATTTTTTCTATGATTCCAAGTCCAGTTTGAAGAAAACTTTGGATTTGCATAACCCTTATTTTTTAACATAAAAGAAAGGGAGGTCATCCTTTATGATCGTTTGTACTTGAATAAAAAGCATCGGCATTATGTTTGGCCCACATTTTCCCATCAGCGCCACACTCCCGAACATGCGACAATGCCACGGTGGATGTTGTTGAACATATCTTGGCTAATTCTACGACAACTGCTTTTTGCCCTTTCTTCTTTTCCGCGCTTCACATCGCTGAACCATTGTGGTTTGCATCCTACTTGTTTATGGATACGCTAATCGCATGTG
This sequence comes from Penium margaritaceum, assembly GCA_023375785.1. NCBI lineage: Eukaryota > Viridiplantae > Streptophyta > Zygnematophyceae > Desmidiales > Peniaceae > Penium > Penium margaritaceum. The sequence continues at coordinate 6,935 of SZWC01017509.1, read as the reverse complement.
TATCTGAATTTGCCCTTGATTTAATAAATGGATACAACAAAATGCATCCGATTGGAGCACCGAATGGTGCTGTGTCCATAAAATTTACCGAGTGTTCTCAGTATGATGGAATCCTGCAATTGGGCCATTGACTAGAACCACGTCGCGAAGCAATGGCTGGTTTGCTCGATCACCCATCAAGTCGAACCAATCCGACTGGTGCTTGCATGTACATCGTGCTCAAGGCAGGCGGACAGAGCCTCAAGAGCTGTTCTAAGTTGGGCTCGGTGCCTTAGGCACCAGGCCTATCTTTGCTGGCTCTAGTGCCTTAGGCACTGATCAACCAACTGCGGCCGTTTCCAGCCTCCATGGCAATGACCAGGACCAGCTCAGCAACACAGTCGACAAAATTCCACGTCTTCAAGTCCCCTAAGGCTCTATTCTACAGGGGTGATTTCTTATCCTCAGCTCTTTTGTGCCATCTTAACAAATGCTTGACCACGATGAAAAACGCAGGTTTTTAGCACGGGTCATGTAGCTCCAAGCTCCCAGGCACCTGCAACAGTATCCGAGGCCACTTTGGTAACATATATGCCCAATGGTGGACAAATCATGCACTCACTTTCTAGTATGATCTTCTAGTGCGCTCCAAAACCATGCACCAAGACCATGCACTAAAACATTAGTGCACTTGAACAGTGTCGATAGTAAACTTTTCTTTCCCTATCTCTATCTCTCTCTCTCTCTCTCTCT